>VTPC01001032.1:73680-187379 GCA_011009095.1 Ignelater luminosus
TTATTCAAACTCATAGATTAAAACTGTTTAGATCACCTCCTGCGCCAAATCCTCCAGATTATGAAAATTCAAGAAAAATTTCGAATAAATTATAAATAGCGCTAAAATTGACAATATATTGCATTTTTTTATTATTAAAATTTAACTATATTTTTTTTATAAAAACGTTCAAAATATATGTATCTCGGTAAATTGCAGTATAGAGAACTCCTTCATACAAATTAGCTACCGTGAAAATGATGTTTTATTTGGTAATTTTTTGCAGTATACTGCCACCTTAACAATTTCTGTTACTTTATCAACAGAACGATTTAGGTTATAGCCATCTGAATTTGTCAAACTTTGATATTTTGTAATATAGAATTTAGAAGAGGGTTCTTAGCTATCACTGAAGTTGCCTAATAGTGGATTATAAGGGTAGAGGACAATTCCATTAACACAATACACAATCATACACAAAAGCCAATAAATCGATTATAAGGTTTATCGGACAGAGTCCGTTGTGCGTCCAGTTAAAATAATATGCAACGTCGGCTTGTCTCTAACAACCTCATATTGTGCGACTACAGTGATCAATCGATGAAAGTAGTAAATTAACTTAATTGTATTTGCTACTAGTTGCCACTACTAACATCTTGCTTGTTGTCAGCAGAGGGTACGGAGAAAAAACAACAAAATATAAATTAAGCAAAAGTGTATTTAAATTTATTTTAAAACTCAACAAATTTTTGTTTCGTCTAATTAAATTCTATAAACACAAAATCAAACTTTTAATTAAATATTACTTTAATAAGTATAATTTAAAAGTTAAAAGTCAAGCTTGAAGTCAAACTTTAAGGTTTGATTCAGACGACGTACTTACAGAACAAAAACCGTTTGAGATGTAACTGCAAGCAAGGTTTAACTTTATGAGTTTACACAGCATGGCAGAAAATAAATTTTATTCAAGTACCATTTACCACAAAAGTTTCTTTTAAATTAAAAATATTCGATTATTAATATAAACAAAAATGTTGTAGCGAGTTTCTGATTGATAACAAAAGACTGACTTTGTTTCCTTGTGCCGTTAATTTGGTTTTGCTAAAGTGAGCCTTGATCAGGCGAGTTTTTAAAAACCTTGATTATGCCGGCACATTAACGTGACACAGTAATAAATGAGATCTTAGCAACTTTTAACTAATTAATATGTTGAGCCTCAGCACGTCACATAAATTGGGATCTCTCTAGGCAGAGATCATTCTTGGGGCAGGATTAATTGTTTACTGAAATGAAAAGAAGTTTTGTAAACATTAAGCATTTATTTTGTTGATTATGCAATGCTGTAAAATGGTTTTAATAACGAGGTTTCTATTGCGTTAGACTTGACAACCAAATTTAGAACAAACATCAAAGAATTCTTTTTAGAGAAAATTCTCTGTTTCTTCTCTGTAGATGCTCTAAAATTATAGAAAAGCTTTAGATAAAAAGCAAAGAGTAAAAAAACGGAAAGTCTTCCTACTTCAATACCGTTTCTATAGACACGGAATTTCTTATTGACTTTCGGCATGCTACTTTTAATACAACTTTATTACCATCTAAGCGATGTGCTCTCATTTAAATAGTTTGGATGCAACCTGCTTTTTGATATGAAACTTTTTTGTCGAGGTAGGTTTGCTAGAACAAAATAAAAAATAATCAATAAAAATTAAACCATATATTATAATCAATTTCTTGCTTCAAAGATTGAAGTGCTTCAGTTAATATTACTTACAATCGAACATGAGATCTTTTTGACGAAAAGTCTTACGATTAATGTTCATAGTTACCTTTATTACTCCATCTTAAGCTTGTATTCCATGACATTTTACTTCAAAGTCCCAAAGGAATACACAAGAATCGAAGTAAGTTTATTTGTGTCAGCCGCTTTGTTCTTGCTTGTCATGTGGGAACTTTAGATTTATCGTAGCCGCACCTTATACTCGCTAGGATGGATTTTCGTAACTACGATTACATAACCAGACGGTATTGGAATACAATATGAAACTTTCCACAAACAAGGTAAAAGAATTTCTACTTTTATTTTCTTTTATTGATTTTTCATTGTATTTTTAAAGTTCTGATTTGATAAGATTTCTGTGTTGAATAATAGAAAGATGGAAAAATTTCTTAAATTAGTTATAATTAATAGAACGTTATTATACAAGGAATTCTCTCCGGAGAAGTAGTAATAGAGCTACCTTCAACCGTTAACAGATGTAGACTGGCTCCCTATGGACGAGTCAGTATCAACAACAAAGGGCAACTCCTTTCATTATAAATTCTTTTCTTCTTCAAAGCAATTTTCCCTTCTGTAAGATAGTCGACAAAGCTGCAAATTTTATTCTACGTATATATTCAAATAGGGTTCTTAATTATTTAGTAAATTTATTAATCGCTAATACATGCTGCTGCAAATTGAATACATGCAAGCAAATAGGCTTATTCTCTCGCTCAGAACAGATTATCAAAATACGATACATGAAAACTAATTAACGTTAAGATTAATATCAAATGGTGTTCAAATTAATTCAACGTTTCCTACACTATCGATCTTCATTCTCTTAGATAATTTACAAGAACATTAATATATCACTGAAGAACTCTCGGACAGCATCCACGTTGAAATAGACAAGACATTAATCAAGCAAAATAGTTAAATAATTGCAAGTTTATTAACTCAACAGGAATTATTGCTTTCAAATATCTAAACAGGTTTTGATAGATATTAATAATTGATTTTACTTCAGAAGACTTGGCAAATCTGTGAAATTACTTTTAATAGAATTACGTTAATGGTTACTAAAGAAGAAACTGCTAAGCTGAAATGATTTCGGTACCAACTTAAACTTTGTAACATAACCCTGCGTTAAATATTTATAAACTCTAGTATAACTAAGAAGCTACTGATCTTAGCCCGGCTAAACTCAGTAGGTGGCATTGAGTGGGGATAAGAAGAAGTCATACATTCAATAAAATACAGATACTTCATTTAATACATATGTATACGAGGGCGGTTCAATAAGTACCCGTGTTAGAAATGAAGACACAATTTTTTTCAAAAAATTTTTTTTTATTTTTCAACATACCAGGTGTATACCTATGAAATGAGACTTTCAGCTATTAGACCACAGATGTCGCTAGGAGTATTTTTAAACTGTCCCAAATGTCTTATTTTTTTCGTCTGTCATCTGTCAACAATATTCAATTCATTGTTTGTGATGTTTCATACAACAACGCATTTTTTTCGCTCTTAAAAATGTCGAATTTCGTGCCTTCAAACTACGATTTGCGGACATCGTTGATTTTCTGTTATCAATTGAAGAAAAACGCTTCTCAAGCTCATCAAATGCTTATAGAAGCTTACGGTGGACATGCTCTAAGCAGAGCACAGTGCTTCAGGTGGTTTGAAAAATTCCAAAGTGGTGATTTTAACGTGGAGAACGAGGAACGTGGCCGGCCACCGAAAAAGTTTGAGGACACCGAATTGCAAGCATTGTTGAATGAAGATGATGGTCAAACGCAAGAAATGATGGCAGAGCAGTTGGGAATGACCCCAAAAACCATTTGCAAACGTTTGAAAGACATGGGCATGATTTTAAAGGTCGGAAGATGGGTGCCGCATGAACTTACTGAAAGGCAGCAAGAGAACCGAAAAACCACTTGTGAAATGCTGCTCTCCCGGTTCAAAAGGAAGTCTTTTCTGCATCGAATCGTTACGGGTGTATTTCTCCAATCCCAAGCGTAAACGATCGTATGGTCCGCCCGGCCACAAGCCAAAATCAACGGCCAAACCAAATCGCTTCGGCCGCAAGGCAATGCTGTGTGTTTTCTGGGATCAGCATGGTATGATTTGGTACGAGCTATTAAAACCAGGTGAAACAGTTGACGGTGCACGCTACCAACGACAATTGGCCGATTTGAACAGCGCTATACACCGAAAACGCCCAGAATATGCCGATCGGCGTCACAAAGTAATTTTTCTTGATGACAATGCACCACCACATCGAACAAGAGCGACCCGGGAATTGGTGGAGACGTACGATTGGGAACCGCTGGTGCATGCGGCTTACTCACCAGACTTGGCGCCTTCCGATTATCATTTGTTTGCATCGATGGGCCACGCACTTTCCGAGCAGCGCTTCAATTCTCACGAAGAAGCCAAAAAATGGCTCGATGATTGGTTTGCGGCCAAAGACGGCCAATTTGTTTGGCGCGGCATTCACAAATTGCCTGGGAGATGGGTAAAATGTGTCGCTAGCGATGGCTATTATTTTCAAGATTAAATTTGTAACCCTTTTTTTTAATAAACGTTTAAAATTGAAAAAAAAGTCTCATTTCATAGGTATACACCTATGTAGTCTCCTTTTAGAAATATACACTTCTCCCAACGTTCCTGCCATTTTTTTAACCCCTTCAAAAAATAGGATTTGTCGAACTCTCCAAAATACGCCTCTATCTCGGCGATGACTTCCTCGTTTGAGCTAAATTTTTTTCCCGCGAGCCATTTCTTCATGTTAGGAAACAAGAAAAAGTCGCAGGGAGCCAGATCGGGTAAATACGGGGGGTGCGGCAGCAATTCATAACGCAATTCATGCAGTTTGGCGGCGACAACTCCGGATGAATGTGCTGGTGCGTTATCGCGGTGAAACAGCACCTTCTTTTTCGCCAAATGCGGCCGTGTCTCCTTCAATTTTTTGTCGAAGCTGTCTAATAACTCACTGTAGTATTGTCCAGTGATCGTTCTTTCTTTTTCTAAAAAATCCATGAGGATGACGCCGTTCGCATCCCAAAAAATCGTTGCCATGACCTTTCCGGCCGATGGAACCATCTTCGCCTGCTTTGGAGCAGATTCACCGGGAGAAATCCATTGTTTTGATTGTTGCTTAAGTTCTGGTGTGTAATGATGAATCCAGGTTTCATCAACGGTGACAACTCGACGCAAAAACTCCTTCCGATTTCGCTTAAATTGCTCCAAACACTGCTTCGAAGTTAACAGCCGCATCCGCTTGTTGTCCACAGTTAGCAATCGCGGCACCCATCGCGCCGACAATTTTTTCATCGCCAACTTATCATGTAAAATATTAATTGCCGTTACGGTCGACACACCTACGACCTCTGCTATTTCACGCACTTTCGTTCGTCGATCAGCGGGAATCAGCTCGTGGACTTTTTGAATGATTTCCTCGGTAACCACGTCTGCCGGGCGTCCTGGTCGCTCCTCATCAAAAACGGATGTTCGCCCACGTTTAAATTCGTTGAACCAATATCTAACTGTGGTCATAGATGGCGAAGTGTCCCCATAAACAGCTTCCAACTTTGCTTTTATCTCCTCGTATTTTTTCCCATCCAAAAACAGAAAGCGGATTACCGAACGATGCTGCTCTTTTTCCATCTTAGCTAAAATCACGAAACACGTCTTACTCAAATGGCTGTCAAATCCAAACTAACCTATCAATCAGTCTGCAATTTGTTATACCGTCGTTTGATAGATGGCAGCACACGATGATAACACCAACTTCCCTCAGAAACGCCTTCTGTCGTCAAACACGGGTACTTACTGAACCGCCCTGGTATATATATTAAAGGAACCGATCATTAAAGGTGCCAGGCTTTCCAAAGGAAAAAGCCACACCCACCTACAAGAATTTTAACAAAACGAGTAAAGATTAGTACTATTAAACTTTCAAACAGTCAATAAAATTAATAATCTAAATCTTCAGAGACAAATTCTATAAATAAGTTAAATCTTATCACTTAAAGCAGTCGATTTATATATACAATTGAATGTCATAAAATTTAAAATCAAATTTGAAAATTAAGAATTTCTACAAAAGAGAAATTCATGAATGTACAATAAAAAATATATTTTTTGAACCAGAAACCTATGAAACGGTAATAGTGGAGAAAAGAACAGGCTTACCACAAGTCCGATACCCCGAATTTACATCGCTGTAATTAGAGACGGATGGAACCTGAAACAAACTACACGGAAAAACCAACTCCTCTTCCTAAACATGCTATCAACTTTGTCTTAATGCATTTAAGTGAATTAAGATAAAATATAAAAATGAAAAATATAGGGGCTAGATTAACACCTAAAGTACCGTGGTGGATATAAGTTGTCCACCGTACCAGAGAAAAAAATCGATACCTAATAGCCGCGGTGGGCAACACATGGATGGCTCCCGGCACTTCTCTCGTATACAGTCGTGGTACCCTGTATTCGTCACCTATAATGGCTTAAAAGTGTATTAGTAGATTCCCAATATATCAAGGATCAATTTTCTATGCTTGACATCTCCGTGCGGTGCACACAAGTTGCGCACAAGAACTATAAAGTTGGTGTTTCTTGTCAGTTTTTGTAACAGCAGATATTTATAAATAAAACTGCAAATAATTCAACCAAAATCACAGATAGAATTAAAAAAACTTATATTATTATAAAGACATACCTTATACCTCACAGAATCAGTTGGTTTGCTTCTCCTACATTTTGTTTTTCATTCAAGAAACTTGCGGCCTGTGTGTAGACTATCATTTCCTGCCCTGAAGTAGAGGCATGCAAAAAGAAATGTTTATTTTAAGACAGTTTGTGCTCCCCCCCTCTATGAGCGTGGTTTAGAATTACCGTGCGCAGATTGAAAACCAGGAACACAAAAGATCAAAGTACCGCCCTCGAGTGACCCAACTGATTTCGTGAGGTATGAACTGTGGTAAAGATAACACGTACAAAAATACAAAGGAACGTTTTAATTATTCTCAAAATCCTAGGAAATGACCTTACTACGTAGAAACTTCAAAAACTACAAAAATTCTAATAAGCTGAGCAATAAAAAAAAGTTGAGACACCAAACTAGTAAACAATTATACACAACTTAATTTGACCATCTCAAAGAAACACTATACAAAAATGTCTCTGATAAACTTTGCATCGAGATCTAGTTTTGGGTGTCTTTCTCTTAATTTCTAGCCTTTCTACTAAGTATACATGCCAAATGTCATCCTTTTAACTATTCTTGCTTTCACTCTACAATTCTTTTTGCCAAATCTGAAAACGTTTTGGTACTGCCATTGGCAATTGGGAAATTCGTTTTGACACTTATTATACACAAGACTACTGCAGGAATGACACTGCAAACACGGTTTCGATATCTAGCAAACGCCCTCACCTTACGCAACCCTTACACACTCGAACAACGGCAGGATATCTCCAAAATCAGTTCCTCTACCCAAATTCATTAATTCTAAGCAACACGGTCTTACCTGCGTCCTCCTTCTGCTAACAGGTACGCAGGGACGGTGCAAAGTTCCTGTTAGGCCCTGGAGAGATGATATACACACTATGCAATCAGATAAAGAGTCTTCAAATTCTAGAAAATGGCTATACTCAAAGCGCCCTGCTTTTGCCCTTTTACCTGCTCATTCTCCGAACCTAAGCAGTGATCAGTAAAAACTTACCCATAGATCAGTGTAAAGCCAAAGAAACTAGCTAGGCTTTTTGGACAACAATTGCCTACCGTGACCAGTATAGAAGAAACGTACATTACTGGCCGTAGTGGCTAAACGTGGATAGCAAGAAAAATCATTGATAATTCGCAAAATAAAAATATCTGGGAACGCAAAGCATAACCTCAATTTTGACCATATTTTAAAAAACTAAAAGTATACGTTTTATTATTTTTTGATGTAGAATACGATTCTAAAGTTAAAAAAAAATTTAAAATTTATGTCTTTAATTTTTGATGTCCAAATCTGAAATCAAAATTTCAAGATTTAAAAAAAATGCGAACACACAGACAGACAGACAGACTTCGCAAATTCAGTCACGACTTCTATAGAAGTTCGTTGAAAATGTTTTTCCATATAAAGGCCAAGTTCATTGTAGACCAAGTTAGTAAAAACAAACCCTGTGACGACTAGAACTTGTTTATGTTCAAATCTATGGTGGCACTTTAGGTGTTAAATTTAATAAATTTAAATTATAGAAATTCAAAAAATTAACGACCATGTTGATAAAGTAGTACCAGCTACTAAGATGTACACCAGATGCACAGCAAATTCATTTGGAACTAAGATTCAAACCAGATAACTTGATTGGGAAAACTCAGTGAAATCGATGCATCAGTGTCACAAATACCGACAGCTAAACTGCCTAGAGAAAACTTCCGCTCTACCAAGTCTTCCATGTGCGACGCGGATCTCAATTAACCTCCGAGGTAAACTCCCTCCAACGGAAATTACGGATCTCGAAAATTAAATATTGCAGTAATAAACAGAAGACTTGCAAAATAATGTTTGATAACCCACAACATGATCAAGTAGCAATATTAAAGTAACAATCTATAAAATCCTACCTCCCACGAGGACATAATTGTAATTAACATTTAAAAGAAATGAAACCAATTAAGCTTTACATATGGGCTGGTACAGAAATCCTAACTTCAATTCATTTTGGCTCAACCAAAAGCAAAAACATGGGTTACCTTTAGAGAAATGAAAAGTAAGAACTAACATCTACCAAGCTACATCTGACCACTTATTTGAATATCATATACAAAACGTAGGAAAAGTTGAGACATAACAATTAAAAGTGGAATCTAAATTACAATTACCAAATTGTGATAAGTTAAATCCAACCCTTATCAAATTGCTAACCAGATCTATAATGATGTATAATCAACCAGAAACACAAACCACAGCTGCAAGAGTTCAACATAATGCAATAATAAAAATTAAATATTTGAAGAAATATACCCCGTGTCCCGCTTGCTGCAATAAATGAAATGGAAAAGTTCGTCAACCCTAAATTGATTTTAAAATTAAAAAAGCTAAAAAAATAACCAATTGATTAGTGTAAACTTACAAGTATTACAAGAACTTCTTCAACGAGATAAATCTACAGAAAAAATACAAAATACACCGACAGCACCAATTAAATGGAACACATGTAACGGAAACAAAAGTGACCGTTACATCTTAAAATAGTAGATCTGGTCTGTTAGTTGATAAGTATCTAAAAACTTCAAGCTGCACACATTAGAATAGTAGATCACGTCAATTCAAAATCATTCAGACACCTTTTAAAAGCCTTCACTTCATTCTACGGCGTCTAAGATTTGTACATATTTGTGATTGATTTATCATAAAACTAGTGAAGCCCTAAGATTTAGATACCCCAAAACCCCTGCTGAGAATGAAGCCTTACATATCTTCAGTTAGAAAGCTTTTTGTCTATTGATGCAATTTAACTGTATTTTGAATCAAATTTTGATAAATGCACGCCCCTTCCAGGTGTGTCTAGCAGGGGCGTTATACTAAGTAGGACTGACGTCCTTTTATCTTATCTTAGACTACGTTTTATGTTTCTAAATACCAGAAATTCACGACTCAGCCTAGCAGCCAAATAGCCGAGATCCACCAATTGCCTTCTCAGAATGAATCCTTGTGCCCAATTAGAAAGACAATGAACTTTATGTGCTTATCTAAATGCCTTGGTCAAACAGTTGATTTTTTTGGTTTCTATATCCATATTGTACCATCACTGCATGATTAAAAAGCATTTTGGTCCAAAACATTTCTTTGTTTGAAAATTAATCATCTCTATTTAAGTATGCAAGCGCAAATACTGCTCTAATTTCTTTATGTGCTTCGGTTACAAGTAGGTTTCATTAAAGGGCTACTCTTGAGAGTCTACGTGTAGTTCTAACAGAATCGAAAAAACAATAAGAAAGGTGAGTAGTTACATACTTCTATCTCAAGTTGTGAACGTTTTTTTGTTTTCAGTATTTAATTGGCTTGGTTTTAAACTTTAACTTTATTTTATATTTGAGATCACGCAAAATTTAAATTTCCTCTTTCAATATCCTAATGCACCGTTAGGAAATTTATTTATCACTTGCCTGTTTTTGTCACATTCTTTTTGACATAAAATCATTTTTGTTAGGTTTTCATTTAATGGAATAAATGGATAGTTAACAATGAATATACCTATCATTACAATCATGAAACTTTTAATCCTTAAAAAGCGGTTTCTGCCTTGCTCAGCTTTACATTAAATGTATTGTAATTTTTAATGTAGGTAACTTTTTTTTAATTATGATAACATTTGTGTAATTTTGAATTTATTTACTGAAAGTACAAGATGTGAAGTGAAATGCAGCAGAAGTTTGCTAATAAGATTTTAAGTTAGATATTAACTCAGTTTGCATGTAAATAATAATAAAAAGAATTGAAATATCTAAATTGGTTGTTTATATTTTATATAGTAACTGATATTGACAGCAGATTAACTTGATGTATGTAACTGTGAAATTAGGAGACTGTAAAGAGAGTTGCAAGAAATTATAAAATGTCATCTAAACTTTGAACTCAATATATATTCAGTTTAATTTAATTATTCTACAAAGATAACCTAAAATGCCAGTAAACTTAATCTAAACTTAAGTAGTTGTTGGAAGATATAATTGAAAAAACTCCCGAAAAACTTATTCCTAAGATTATTGCTGTCCGACCCTTTTTTTCCATTTCTTTGTTAAAAAAGTTTCCTGTTTACTTTTATGTGATGGCTTTAGACATTTATATTTTCTTTATTAAATCTTGGAAGAAAAGGAACAAATTTATATAAAAAGGAGAGCATACGCGGTTTGCATATTTTATGTTTAATATGCATATTCCGAAAATATGTGACTTCCGAAACGTTTCTTCAGTAAAAATTAAATTTCCGGTGAACTTTCATCATGGGAATTTGTATCGAAATACGAAGAATACAAATAATGCGCGTAAGGAAGGAATAGCATACTATCTATAAAATGTAGGGTAATATGATTCGAATTATTATGAGAAAGCAGTAGGTAACATTATCCATATTATAAACTAAGTTACGTCAAAATTTACTTATCTTAACAATAAAGTTTCATTTTTTAATTTTCTTAATAAAACTAGTTTTTTTGTTATTGTCATCAATTAATCTGAGAGCAGTTAAAGCAGTTTTCTCCGAGAGTTTTTACTTCCAAGAGGTGGAAACCTTTTAAACTAACTGCAGACTTTGGTCTAGGGTTCGTTTAAAAGCAAAGTAATCACCAAGACGTTATATATTTTGTGTTCTATTTATTTTGCGTTACAAGAACCTGCTGAAGTTTTAAGAATCAAACGGAGGAGTTTTAGAACAACTCCAAGACCTATTCTTAGCAGCTGCTTTTAAAATTAAATCATCGTAAAGCGTTTAGAAAACCGTGAAATAACTAGATTTACTAACTGTACTAACTTACTAAACAACTTAATCAACTACTTTATTTAAATGCAAAACAGTAAAACGTAAAAGCTTAACATACACGAGTTGGAAAGCTTTAGAGCTTATGTTAGTTGTATGTACAAGCACACTTGGGATTATCATATTTACATAACCAAATATGTTGAATGTTTTTCTGTAAGTTTTAAATATTTTTTTATTATTTATTGCTTAGAGCTATTACATTTAAATAGAAATTTTAACAATTTTGTTACAATTAACTTTTTTATTTCAAGTAGTCTTAAATATTCAAGAAGCGTTTTTAAGCCGTTAAAGAAGAAAGAAACGCCTATGCTGTAACTTTTTTATATTAGCTTTAATTACGGTAAATCGCGTTAAGTTAATAAGAAAAATGACCACTTTGTATTAATTATAATGCGAACAGTGTTTTAGTGTTGGTATGTACGCGGTCGCGTTTCCTTGAATTCAGGGAATCTATAGAATTTATTAGGATCGTATATCAGAGATATTTCCGCAGCTGCTCTGGAAAATTTAAGAGCCATATGTGACACAACATTGCACCAGAAATTAACTCGTGGAGTTCCGCAGCCTGTACAAGTTTTAAAAATGGTAACTACGTGCTGCTTACGTAAAAAACTTAATAAAAGAAACATAAAATAAAACTTTCTAATAATATAAAGTTTTGTTCATTAGCCTACATAATATACTTAAAAGATTCTTTCTTGTATCTAACTTTACGATACTTACAGAAAATTTTCCAGATAAAAATATACTATGCTTGGCACTTTGAAAGTTGAACATTATGTAAAAAAAAACTATAATTCCGGCGGCAATATTATAAAATGAAATGTAAAATATAAAATGGCACGACTGTTGCTCCATTTTCTACTACTTATTTCTTTGATAATTCAGAAATTGCTCTTATATTCACTAAATTTTAAATCAAGATGAATTTGCTTAGTAGAATTAAATTCGGAAAAATGAAGCAACTTAGTTTAAATTCTAGACCGATGAACTGAAAATGTAAGCAATATTTTTCAGGATAGATTCCAATGAATATTTAAAGTTGTGGATAACATTTAAAACTTATAAGAAATCCGAAAACCGTAGACTTATGAAATAGAATAGCCTCAGCAATGTCTCAGATTTAATAGCAAAACGATTCAAACATTTTAAAAGCAGAATAAGACAAAACACTCATAAGTTTGCCAAATAGCATCAAACAAACATCCCAAATTGGTACTGATTTGGGTTACCAACAACCAACCATAAGCATTTTTCAGAAAAGTGACTTACTAATTATTAACATTTATAGAACAGCTGATATACATCACCTCGTCATCAGCTTCTTAGACCTGTTGAGCTTTACAGACTTTTTGGTTTCAGCAATTTGGGTTCTGACTCAAATTATGTTCTAAGGTCTAACAAGAACCAAATATAAAATACAAATAAAGTACGCCTACTACTTAGAGCAAAACCATAGATAAGAAGATTTAAACTGCTTACTGCCAAGATTATGGATCGCTTTGCAACCAAATAAAATGTTTGAACTTTTGATTTAGGTCAAGTTTAAAGGCATCAGTCCTTAACGTCAGTCATCGGAATACTTACAACTCAATAACAGGCCAAAATTATTGGCCCTTGGCCATAGGGAGGGGCGTACCTTTTTGGTGTTCCGAAATTCGTATTATAAAAACTTTCAATAATATGCAACCAAATGTTTAAGTCTTAATATGCATTTTAAACATATTTTTACAATTTTTAAGAAATTTGGAAAAATAACTGTGAAAAAAGTGTACTTTTTCGCATAAGATGTTAATTAAAAAAACAAAGACCACGCGAGTCTTTTTGACGTTTTGATTTTAGGAATTAGGATAAAAGGACTGATAAAATGACGCAAATTTCAAATGGTTAGGGTTGGATACGATAAGTGACATTTTCCGTTTACGGTTTTTCCTGTTTTACATGGAACCGCTCATGTCTAGCGTTGTGGCGTTTTCACCAAACTCTTGTATTTCGCCACTTTACGAAAATTTATAAACGCCAGATAGTTAGAATTTGTGGAAAAACTACACTTTTTCATAATTTCCCACACCTAGCTCGTTGAAATTTTCACCGGAGTAGCTAAATACCTTTCTGCATCGATGTGTAACAGCGCCAAAAAGTTAGGTTTCAGGTCTTCTTTTTCTGTCAGTCGCTCTTGTACTATTATAAAATCAAGGAAAAATTCTAAAAATTATTCTTGAAGAAATATTGGCTGTGTACGGAGATGGTTGTCCTTCCAAGTCAATTATTTGCAAATGGTCAAAATTGTTTAAACATGGTCGACAATCACTGGATGATGATCCCCGTCTAGGCCGCCCTGTTGGCGTGGTTACTTTGGATGTTGTTAAAAAAAACCAAGTGTTTAGAACTGGAGGTTGCAAGAATAAAGAAATGACAATTAGAAGTTTCAGAAACTACGGGTTTCAAAATTTTACACAAATGCCTTGGAATGACAAAGGTTAGTGCGAGATGGATGCCGCAAATGCTATCTCCATTTCAAATGCGTGTCCGAATACAGATATGTGAACAATTTTTGACGCTCTGTGAAGACGAACCGAATTCTATTATCAATCGACTTGTCACTGGAGATGAACGCTGGGTTTATCATTGTGATCCTGAATTGAAACAAGAATCGATGCAGTGACATATTAAGAGTTCCAGCTCTCCCAAGAAGTTTAAAGTCACGACTTCAGCAGAAAAAATAATGGCAACTGTTTTTTGAGACAGTCAAAGAATTTTAATAATTGATTATCTAAATAAGGGTAACACGGTAACAGGGGAGTACTATGTGAGCTTAATGCATCGCTTCAGAAAGCCTATCAAAGTGAAAAGGTGAGGAAAACTGACGAAAGGTGTCCTGTTGCTCGACGAAGATTCACCAGTGCACAAGTCAAGAGTTTCAAAAGCTGCTATTGCTGTTTCGAAAAAATCGACCATCTGCCTTATAGTCCAGATCAGCTCCCCTGCGACTATTTTTTGTTTTCAAATCGCAAGAAAACTGTAAGGGGAACAAAATCTAGGAACGATGAAGAACTTATGTCTGCTATTAAATGCAATTTTGCCGACAAGACAGAAGAATATTTTTATAATGAATTAAAGTTGTTATTGAAACGGTGGTAATACTCGTATTCAAAAGCAAGGGAATTACATTGAAAAATAGATTTTTGTTCTTGTTCTACTCTCTTGTTTTTATGCCTAGTTCCAAAGTATAAGAACAATCCCTTGTAATTTAAATAACAATTTTATAGAAATTAGAAACGTCGTTTTATTGTAAACAATTTTTTAAACGTTCTCCATCTACTTCTTGATAAAAATAAAGTCTATTTTTTTGGTTCCTTTCTAACCTTTTGTAAATCCATTCTAGCACCTTCTCCAACATAACAACGAAGATAATCAAGTTTAACATTGTAGTACTTCTTTTATGTATTTACCTTTAAAAAAGTGTATGAAACTCAACCGAAATTCATTTTGACAACAAACTGTTGAGAAATGTGCTCGAATTAACAGAGAAACTACAAAAAGTCAGGGAAGAAAGAAGTGAACGAAAAACATTTTAAAAATCGCTTGAATTAAGACCATGTGTGTTACGTGCCAAAATAAACTTTAAGACACAGGCTTATAATCAGCGACTAGAAGGCACGAAGAACTAAGTTCGCTGATACCGAGACTAGCAGACAGTCGAAGACGGCTAGGTTCGAAATGCCTACTTATCCCTAAAATAGCTCAAAATCGGTATTCTTAGAAGGTTCCACTATGGATTCAGCCAGATCATAAGATTCAAAAGGACCACAGTCCCTCTTAAATCGGCAACAACTTTACAAATACTTACTTAGACTTTCTGAAACAAAAGCTTACTCAAAGCGTTAAACCGCCTTATACAAAAGTATTTTCACTTCACTCTGTATAAATGTTTCTTTAATTAAATTTGGAATATTCAAATTGAATCAACAAATCATTTTCTTTGGATCATTCAGTATGTCAAGGTTTTTGAGTCACCCGGTATATTCTTAATTAGTGAAATTAATATAACTGGATCAAATTAATCAAATGCTTATTTGACTTCCATAGTTTCGCTCAAACCAGTGCATATAATTACAATATTAAACTATCTTTCAAACTATAAATTTATTAGAAAAATAAAACAAAAAAAACAAAGTTTACATAATATAAAACAATCAAAAAGATACAAATAAAACAAAACAAATAAACTGTTGATTATACAAAACAAAATCCTTATAAAGTAAACGTCAATAATCGTGCTCGATCTTACTGCGCAGCAAAATTCTGGCCAGTGACGCTCGAGGGGATTCCCAGAAACGCCAAATGCGTGGGCACCCGTCGACGCCGTTCAAACAGCTTACGACTGCACTTAATATATCTTACGAAAAGGTAATATCTCATTTCATTTAAATAAAATCGACAATGAATTAAGTCATACAATCAAATTAAAACCAAGCCAAATAATTATGATAAAAAAAATTAAAACTGATTTACATTACAAATTTACTCTGAACATTACTGGATTATAAAATTCTTTATTCGTAAAAATAACTAATGAACCAAACACTATACCACAATGAGTATACTAGAAACCGTTGTTATAAATGTTTACAATAATGGCAAGGAAAAACTTCCTTGTTTATTTTCCACTGAACAAGTTTTGAATGCAGTTGTTTCTTTAACCCACAAGGGGGTATAAAAACGACGATATTAATGGGTGTACACTAACCTTCGTAGCTGTACGATCCAAATCGTTATCCACACGGGTAACTGCGTATCTATTTACTTGAAGCTTCGTAGACTGGCCACATCCACACAACAAGGAGGGACAAAATGACAATGAATTTCACTGAACAAGTCCCGCTTCACAGCAAAAGGAAAAAGAAGCCCTACTTCCAAAGAATAAGCTCTAACGGCAACCCCTTTGTGAAATCCAGCACTATGCTGATATATCCTAAGGGCACTTCACTAAACGATAATCTTCATGGGCCACAACAGCTAAATTTTTATGAAAGACGTCGCACAAAACTTTTTTTCTACCAGCGTTGGACTTTCCTCTCTGAAGCTCCTGAATCCACTCCCTCTGTTTCGCGTCGATCGCACCCTGATCTCAACGCGCAAAAGCGACTTATCCCCGTAACTAAATTACGCAGATTACTGCCCCGCGAAAACAGCTACTCTCTACAACCCTATTCTTCAATAGAGGTCACCACGCATCTCGATTTGAATTAATTATTGCGAAATAATTTTTCAAAAATTAAAAACCGTAACATGTGCTTTTAACTCTTATATCTTTAAAATAAATTTCTCAAAAACTACCACCAAAGTCATTTTCTATACACCGTTAAATAGATAATTTTAATTATCACTGGACACCCCTTGTCATTGAGCAAATTGAAAAGCTAGCTGCCACGTAGAGGGGGTTGTAGTTGGGAATAGAATTTCTACCAATGTTTCTACGTCAAAGTATGCTTTGATTAGATTGAACATCGATGTGTGCCCGCGTTTTGTTTTTTACGTCGTATATAAAAGTTAATATGGCACTGTATAATTCAACGCACATTTTGTTCGTTTGTTGAATTTAAATACCTAGTGTAACGTAGATTCAAGTTACAAATAGACAATAATACAATAAGGTATCTTTTAATCTTAGCCCAACTAAACTCAGCAGTGGTGTTGAACATAGGTAAGGAGGTTACATATACAATAAAACAGCATAGTTATATATTATATTTAAGAAAATATGTTGAGGGCAAAATGGTACAAATCACGAGTATACTGTATATCAAATTTAGACAAGTACGTAATTCAGTAAAATATACTTTCAATAACCAAATACAAATAAGTAATTAGTTGAGATAATATCAAAATAAATCAATTATCAAACTTATAAACTATGACAAACTGGTTAGGACATCTCATATAAGTGCCAAAAATTAAAGTAAATAAATATGAAATCAGCAAAAACATTGAAATATATGATAAAAACTCTAGAAATTGATAAGAATTAGAAACAATGTACACAAACAACAAATGTTAACATTTTACACTTTTTAAATCTACGTATATACTACCAAAACAAAATTTAGGAATCACAAATTTAGAAAAAGAAAATTGTATTACAATTAATAAATGATAATATAACCTTGCTAAACCGAAAGTATAAAGAAAACTAACTTCGTTAATTAACAGCAAAAAAACAAATTAAGTTGAGAAGCACTAAACATAAACAAGATAGAAAGGTGCAGTAAATCCTGCAAAACATTATGTATACAATCTGTTCAAGATAAGGATGCACAATTGCACAGCACGGGGATGTCGGAAACGGTAAGAGATACAGGATCAGTTAACTGGGATGAAAGTTGGCTATTTATAGGACCTTTTTGTTTGCGTTTGCAAAATCTAGATATCTTGGATAATTTAAGAGATATTTAAAAAAAAGTAGATTTCTCGATTTTTGTTATTATTTTTTCTTTCATTTATTTGAAGAGATATGAGAAAACTAAAACCATTTTTCCATTGCCACTGTTAGTTCCCTATTAAAATACGCTAACAAAATTCCTGTACAACGTTTCGGTTTCGAATAACCATCATCAGCCTCATTTTTTAAATAGGCGGGAACACAATTGAAAATTGTTTCGAATAGCCCTTGTTGTCACGATTCTAATGATGTAAACATGATAAGATTATTTTGGTTTTGATTTTTTTTTATGTTGAACGCTGCTGGGACCAACTGTAATAATTGCTGTTCTTCTTTAAAATTTTGGTTGAGCGCATGATTCTTGACATAACCCCATAGGAAAGAAATCTAACGGTGTTAGATCAGGTGATCGTGCAGGTCAGGGTACTGCAGAATGCATTAATTTATAGCATAAGAAATCAAAATAACCCTACCATGTCCCTTTTACGGGACGATAAACGGTTCCATAGAGACGTAATGTCATTACATCATTAGTCTCTTGAACTACGTTTAAATCAAGCATATATTGACCATCTGGGATACGTGGCGGAAATCTGGATTCATCTGGGCTCCAATTACAAATATGATAAGTTTCCTTGAACAGCAAAGTTAGACATCATATTACGAATTTATTCTTAAACATTTAGTTACCCTTCTTATTGGACATCTTGTAAAATTTCCGCAGGTGTAAAATCTTCCAAGACCAAACTCATTCTTTGCTGCACTTTGACAAAAATCAAATTGAAAGCGTAAGGGAAACAAACGATATTCATTGCTGGCAAATTTATACGCTTGAACAATTACCTACGTCAACACAAAAATATAGAAAACCTAATTAGTATGTAAATGTATTACCTGAACATTGTTGCCTAAGAGTTTGATAAACGTAAATGTACCATTAACAGTAGCTGTAGTTCGGTTATACTTAAAGGTAACAACCTTAATATTTCTTACAAATTCTGGATTGTGATCGTTTAACTCCATGCGTTCAAATGTAAGTTTGTAATCACTTTGATGAAACTGAAAAAAAACCGTCTTGTATGATTCGATTGTGATAAATTGATTGCTGTTTCCTACCAAAAACACTCCAGTAACAACCGTTAAAAAGAAAATTCCAGCTGTATACATCTTTCTTGATTCTACACTAGTCTGTCACATCACCCGACACGAGTACATTTCGTATTTTGTACCACAACAAAGCTACGTGATCATTATGCTATAGATAGTTAGAGTTTGGATTGATTGTATCTTGGCGTAATTCAGCTAATAATGATTGTCGTTTTGCTTTGCCCTTGTACAATTTGTGTAAACAGGAAATGATTACAGTGGTACATGGTATTATTTGAAATTTAAATTTTTAAGATAAACACCAATATAAAAATTACCGATACCTTATTTTAATTATCTTTCTTAAATTTATTTCACAATATTTCTTTTATTTCAATATTAACTTTTCGAGTCCTGTCATGAATCGTTTACTTGTAATAATATAGTCTAACAAGAATGGTCTTCCTTGAAGTTTTAAAATTGACGAACTAAAAGTTTTCTACAGCCCTATATTTAATAATTTTAATGGCAAAGAGCTTACACCACTATAAAACATAACATTTTATATTTAAATAATTTACAATCGAGTTAATTACATTAAAGTTCTAAAACAAATTATGTAAAATTTTAAATCTTTCCTTATACCACATAATGTTTTCAATACCGATAACAGATTTAAATTGTTTTGTAACTATTCTTAAACATGTAGGGATTGCTCAAAAAAAAATATTTAACATTTTAACTAGAAATCGGAAAACTAAAACCACATTTCCATTTCCATTTTTTGTTCTTTATTAAAATGCGTTAACAAAATTTCTGTACAACCTTTCGGTTTCGAGTAACCATCATCAACCTTACTTTTTTAAATAGACAAAAAACAATTGAAAATTGTTTTGAATAGCTCTTGTTGTCAAGATTTTAATGATGTAAACATGATAGGGTCATTTTGATTTCTTATGCTATAAATTAATGCATTCTGCAGTACCCTGGCCTGCACGATCACCTGATCTAACACCGTTAGATTTCTTTCCTATGGGGTTATGTCAAGAATCATGCCCTCAACCAAAATTTTGAAGAAGAACAGCAATTATTACAGTATACTAAGTTACCAAAATGACAAAATACTAAAGGTAAAATTAAGAAACCTAAATATCAAGTTTGTTTACTTTCAACGTGTGTTTGTACGTACCGCGAGAGCAACAGAAATCCAATTCAAAGATACCCACGGATCCTGAATTTCTTGTCTTTGATAGTTCCATATAAGTAAAAGTAAAACAAAAGCGGTTAATAATACACGTAACATTTAAATTTTGTTTAGGTTGTTTTTTAAGTGATTACTTAATTAATTACACATAATTACAATAGTTTCTAAAACTTTGGAAGTTTAAAAATTGTTAGCAGAGGAACTTAGAATTTTCATATTAGAATTTTATTTTCGTAATGATATGATGAATAAAAATGGTGAATGGGAATATTAAGTAGTCAAACTGATTAGATATTATGACATTTAAAAGTTTAATGTTTGAATTTTCATTTAAAGATTACTCTAAAACAATCTTTTAAAATTCGAAGGGTATTTTTGACTCGGTGTTTTGTTGCTCTCGCGGTACAATGTTAACGTGTGTTTTTTTATCTAATAACTTAATTAAATATTATACGTGTGCATTCTATTAATCTAAATAATTTAATTATAATTGTAATGAACTACCATTATTGTATTTAAAAAAAAATGCAAGACAGAATTGCTTATGTATTAGATTTAAACAGAAAATGTTTGCATAATATAAGATTCTTAAATATATAATGTTATATTTGATTCTCTGTATTGACTTTTGTGTTTTCTGAGAATAAAGTTTGATAAACTAATTTTAAAAAACATCTTACCTTAAAGAATGAATTACTTAAGCTTTTATTTTGAGCAGATAATTTGTTGCAAATAAGTTATGAAAAATTCTGTTCAAAACCTTGGGCACTCTGCATATTGGAAACTAACTAAGCATTTTGAGATACAATTTATATAAATTTACTATGAAATACACAAGCTGTCCAGGTTTGGTTTTACATTCAAGATACCCTCTCTGCGCTCCTTTTCTATTCGAAGTTTAATTCTACATATATTTAGATTTTAAAGCAGTAACACTTGAAAAACCAATTTCACACAGGTAAGGAGTGGGAAAAGGTACCAACATCCAAAGCGCTTTTTCTTTAATACGACAATAATCGCAAGACAGTTCAGTTTAGAAATACGTTAAAGACTCAATAGTAAAATTTGATTTTTCTGAGCTGCTTGAAGAAAGTTCTATCGGTTGCTCCTCTTCTTGGAGCGATAGACCGGTAAGTGACCTGTCAAATGCATTTATTACCCTATTTCAGTTACACAATTTAATGTTTGTTTCTGCGATAAAGTATTTACGGAAATTAGTGCTCAAGTTCTCTAAATGACCTTCCACTGTCTCCAGCAACACTTTTGTTATGAATTTCTTCCGGCGGGCAACTCTGGTTAAAGTCACACATCGTGGGAAGCATCTCAAAACAGTTTTCCTTTATTTTGTTATTCTATAACTGTATTTTCTCACAAAAAGCCTTGACCCTTCCTTAAATCAAATATATTTGTATTATTTCTCTAAAGTTGAAGATTGAGCGAGTTAAGTTTTTCGAATATGTCTACTAAGTAGGAGAGTTTTATTAAACATAACTTTTTGTAAAATTCTTCTGCATGCTTATGATTCTCCTTGCATGAGAATATCGCTATTTCATTTTTTCAGTTCGTAGATGCGCTTGAACACCTTACCGCGTGACACCATCCCAATGAAAACTGTTCCCAGACTGTTCCTGGAAATTCATTCTTCACAAGTGCTTGTAAACCGTTATATCTATGGCTTGAGCTCCATCGGTGCAAGCTCCAACGCAATCGTTCCATCGGAAGTTTGCGCTGACAATAGCATAATTTGTAATTCTGAACATCTCGATACCAGTTACTCTTTTTTTTCAATAGGTTTGCAAAATAGTAAGTCCTCAACTATTGTAGCTTCTTGATGGAATCTGATATAGCAACATCAAATAAAGATCGTTACTGCTGTTTGTTGCTTCATCAAGTTGTATGGCAAATAATTTTCCAACTAATTCCTAATTCAGATTCAAGCTCTTGTTGAATATTCACAGATATATAGTTAATTCTTCGAAAAACTGTACCGTCTGACAGAAAAATCTGCTTAAGTTGTTTAGCATAGCTTTCACCAAACATCGTTTCTGGAATGTCTATAGAAGCTAGTAAAATAAGTATTTCTGCAATCGTATGTGGCTTTTACATTTAGCTATTTTAAAAATCATTTTGTACGATGCCAATAAAGCTCTTTAATTTATTGTGAGAAATTTGTGGAAATTTGACTTCTGTTTCTCGAAATGTCTGAGTTTCCCTGCAAAACAATTATGCAGCTTACCAATATATTCTTTGTGCGGGATTTCGAAATGCCTCTTAAATTGATTCGGTTTCTGTAGCTAAAATTTTGAAACAATAAGGTTTTTGTTGTTACCACTTATTTCAGCATTTGTAAAACCGAAATTTAAGTATTTTTTTGTGTTTTTAATTTTATAATAGGATTAGCACTGGTAATGAGCTTTGTTAATGAAGTAGAAGCTTCTTCGTCTTCAAGCTTACGTTTACCTCCTATTATAAATCTATCCATATTTACTACACGTATACGTAAATATACAAATTTTTCTCAGTATTTGAACTTCAAGTGACAAAGTCTCTTAGGCAACACAGTTGGAATGGAACAACTAACAAACACGAGCAGGCGCGCTGCTTTTATAGCGGCGTATTTTCAATCCAGAAAGTTCAAGACTCATCGGTATCTGCTGCGAACATTTGGTTGATGGTTAGATCATGTAATAGTAAGACGCGACTGCACTACATCGGCAGCAATACCCATCGTTAGCCGATCAAGTTTAAATTCTCTCGTGTTGGGTTATCTTATATTATGCAAGGGGCACAGAGTTATGTACAAAATGGGACGCGAAATACAAAAGATTGAGATCTACTAAACTAGACCTAGGAAAGTGTATTCCAGGCGGAATAAATAAAAGCGATTGAAATGATCTTCCATAAAATTACAATCTATACCACAAGATAGAAAAACATTAATTAAGACCCGAAAGAAAATCTTGGTATTGACTTACCCTCAAGATTAGATGGGGCTTTCCTTAAATAATAAAAGGATTTGTTACATCTAAAGGAGATGACTGGAGCAATAATCTAACATAAAGGCGCACAGAAATGAATTCAGAAACAGCCATATTACAACACTTTAATTGACACCAAAAGCACCAGAAGCACACTTCACATAGGATAATCCAGGGGTGTTTACTTTGTACAATAGGAAAACTAAACAAATGTTTGGAGCAAACGGAATCTCGCATGAAAGTCTTCATCGAAAGTTCGCGGGGAACTAGACTTGGTGGAGAACCAATCTATTGATCAATCAGAGAAATTCTAAAGGAATTGACAAGGGTAATAAATTGGAATTTCACTAATATAGAAAGCGACCCTAGAAGTGACTTAAGCCATTGGATTAATAAATAGCAACAGCATGAGTGGAGGTCATGCCCTTATCGCTGAAGAACAAACTTATAGAAAGCTCTTTTTGTAAGATTTGCAAAACTTACAATCCATTTTATCTGTCGAGAAAACCTAGGGAAACTGCGTCACAAAAGCTCAAATTAATATGGAATGTTACTCAACTTTCTACAAAATAGTCAAAAAAGGTTAAAAATCAATCATGCTAATTATAAGTTTGTTAAACATGGGGCCATTTTACGTCAAATCACCTAACATCATGTGCCCTCATGTCTCAGAATTTCTTCATATTTCTGTCCTGTGTAGACACATATAAGTTAATACTAAATTAATTTTGTCAGTATTTTTAACACAAAAATGACTTCGAGAGACCATGTTTAAAATCTCATGATTTTCATTACAAATATTGCACAGTTTCGTTCAATATTTTATTAAAACGCGCATAACTTCTTTATTTATGGACTGATTTTAATACATTTTGTGTCACATTAAAGCTACATCTCTGCAATATATTATCAATTTTAAAAGCATACAAAACAAAATATAAAATCGCCTTTAAATCACCCCTACAATTTGCATTCTATTACTTTTTTCTTCTAGAAATGAGTTAATTGTAACTGCTAAATTCCATTTGCCACCTTGTTGAAATTTTTATCATACGTAAAGTATATTACAGCCCTGCTATGTACAAAAATTCAAGAGGGTGCTTTTTACCGTTTTTAAATAAAAAACAAAATACTGTTTTAGACTATGACGTCATCAACGTTTTTTATATAAACTGTATTCCACCACCATTTTTCCAGTTCATTTTGTAAGAGAGTTAATACTGCTTACGGCTGTAAAAGCTTGAATCAAAAGGCACCTATAGTAAGCGTTCCAGAGGTGTGCAAAGAGAGCTCGCAAGCTCGTATCAACACTTTAATCAACACACTTTTCTGGTTGCTCAAACCAAACCCTGACATATGAATGCGTGAAGAAATGTGGAAAACTTTATATTTTGTTACCCATCGCTATTCCTTTCAAAATTAGAGTTAACTGATACTATTACTTCCTACTTTTTGGCCACACCTCTTCATCTATCTCCGCCATTGCTATTGTAATTGGCACTAGAAGTTTGGAATGTATAATGGATAGACGGAGAAAATGAGAAATATTAAGTCCTATAAACGTTTTCGTACTTTCATGATGTCAGTCAGTCAGTCAGCGTATTCCAAAATGTATTCCGAGACGAGTTTTCTTTGCACGCTTCTGGAACGCCTATTATTTGAATCGTTATAGATGTAATTAGTTATTGACTCTCTTACAAGATGTGCTGAAAAAACGGTGGAAAATCAGTTATATTAAAAACGCGGGTGACGTCATGGTCCGAAACAGACGCGTTTTGTTTTTTATTTAAAAACAGCAAAAAACACTATTTTGAACTTTTTTATATAGCAAGGTCGTGTCATACTGCGCCTATGTTAAAATATTCAAGAAGGTAATAACTGGGGTTTGAAATTTGCAATTAATTCACTTTCAGGAGAAAAAGTAACAGAAAGCGGACCTTAGAGACCATTTAAGAAGCGTTATATATTTCTTTTTGTTTGTTTCTAAAACTGACAATATACTACAAAGAAACTAATTTAATTTGACTCTAAATTTACCAAGATCCGTTTACAAACAAACAAGTTATGGACATTTTATCAAAATATGATCCGAAACTGGGTAACATTCTTAATGAAATTCAGGAGACTTTCAAAATAGCTTGTTGAAGTCCTTTTTGTGTTAAAAATTCTAAAAAAATTAATTTAGTCGTCTACACAGGACAGAAATATGAACAAAGTTTGAAAGATAAAGACACAGAGATTATCCTAATTCAGGTGGTTTGGCACCGAATTACCCCATGGCTAAATTCTAACTGTATAACGAACTATGATGCGCAGATCTTCACATCCCATTTACATCTACCTGCTAACTTGCTTCACAAGAGGGCTGTTGACAAAAAGACTAAAGAAGTAGGAAATTCTTAACGGACAGGTCTGTGGCGGAATTCTGATTCGTAATGACATGCTGTAACAAGATCACTGAGTACATTCGTACTACCTAAAATTTCTAAAAATATCTTGTTAGATGTAGATGAACATATTATTTAATTGCAAGTTTAGACCAGGAATATTTTAATTTGGTAAAATAGAACAAGCTCACGTGAATCTCTAGGTCTTCTTGCTTTAATTGTACTTTAGTATTTGCTTACTTATTCTGGACCTATAATACTTTACGATGTTAAGGTCTGTTTTTTTCTTCACTCTTTCTTATTTATTTGCCAAAAGTTTTGCATTATCCCAATTTATATTCTTAGCTTTCAGTGCTTTTCCAATATTGTTTTTTCAGGTCGGATGTGGTCTGCCTTTCTTAGGATATCTTTCATCTTGCATACGCCGCACATGTCTCAGCCATTTTAATTGTTATTGTTCAATTTTTCTCCTTTTAATTTTTAAAATGTAATAGTTCATTTCTAAGTTTGTGCTTGATGATTATATCTACAATTGTCCTGAGACACATTATTTCAAACACATTAAGTTCCTTGTTCTGTCTATTTGTTATGGTCATACTTCACACTCGCATATTAATACCGAAAGGATGATATAGAGTTAGAGACGCATACCTTTGGTTTGTTAGACACTTCATCTATATTGAAGAATTTTGTTTTTAGGGCATAATAAGTCCTTGTAGCCGATTGTAATTTTTTATTTAACTCAACGTCCCATCTGCTTTATCGGAGAGCAAAACCACAGGTTAATGAAATATTGGTAGGTACTTGTTTAGTGTTTTTACCATTTAGGTTTAGCTTTACTGTGGCTGTATTCTTTTCAATCACCATACATTTTGCTTTATTTATATTTCCTACTAATTTCCTATTTTTGAGTTCTTGGGTGCAAAAGTTCCAGACTGAATCGTAATATTGCTTTCCTAAATTCTTCACTAAGATTAAATCACCTGCATAGGCTAACACAGGCATGGTTGCAAATTGTAGTAACCCAAATGACTTTTTTGCATCTTTTCAACATTTTAACTTTATTTTTTTGGACCTTATACACGTTACAATCATCTTGTGTTTTTGAACTCAAATATTTTCTTCATTTTCATAATTTTACATTTTCCACATACTTTTTCTTTGCATTTATTATTACCAAGGCACGGATTTATATTCATTGTAAAATAATAAAATATAGGCATGTATATGCACGAAAAAATTAATAAAATATGGGCAGGGTTATCTAAAATATGCACTAAATTGTTTAAAATATGCAACTAAATATGCAAAATGTTGAATGCAAATATAAATTAAAAACTTTTATTTAGCATTGGTAATTTATTTATAATACAAAATCTCTAGACAAAAGTACAGTAAAAAAGATACAAAAGATACATAGGAATAATAAATATTTAATGTTAAAATAAAATACAAATTACAAATAATCAATGAATGCATAATTAGGGTAATTTTTACGAAATAATTGGTTGTTTGTCTTTTGTTCAATTATAGAAGTCAATTACTAGATGTTTTTCTAAATTATTAACGAGGAAAGATTGCCTTACATGTTTATAAAGAGAAAAACTTCTTTCAATATCAACCGATGTAATCGGCCTATTTTTTAGATTACTAATAATTTCTAGATCTAAAGAAACTATATCGATATCATCTTTAAAATCCCCCCTTAAAATCTTACATTTGTAAGCGTCTTGAATTTCTCAGTTTTTTTTAAAACATCATTTAACTTCTGTATAGTATTTTTACCCAAATCATCTTTTACTTTGTGGATTGATTCATCAAATGCCTGCCTCTATTGTTTCAACATAAATCACATTAGTGCCACTCCCGAATTTTGCAGTTTTGTAAGTATTGTATTTACCAAAGCGTAATTAGCTTTCATTTGTAAATGCTAGCTGATGCGAGAGTTCAGGTTTTTTAAAAATAGCTTTTGACTCTTTCATAACAGTTGAGCTATCATCAAAATCCAAAATTAGCTAATTAATGTTATTGAAATTGTCAGCATCTAACCACATTCCCCATCTTGTATTGACTGGCTTTGGAGGAAGGGCAAGATTAGACAACATTTCCTTGAAACGATGCACCCTCAGTGTCGCTTTTATAAATATTTTTAACATTATTAATAATATCATTAACTAAAGGTTTACGCCATGGGCCGTACAGATTGTATGAATTAAATGTGGATAAAAAACTTTTAGATTGTGCCCTGCTTTTATCATATATGGCGCCCCATCTGAAACCATCAACAGAATTTTATCTGTTAAAACTGTCTCTGACAAAAAAAAATTAATAAGACCCTGTCTCACAAATTTAGATATATTTACACTATCGGTTTTTCTAAGCTCATATGAACTAATTAGATAAGGCACACTAGGTTTTTCAGAATGTAAAATACCGACAATCAAATGTGCTACAGTGTAACGCCGGTAACTATCTGTTGTTTCATCGACGGAAAAGTAAATATAAGTGGTACCTATTATATCACGTGTTTCCTTCATTGCTTAACCAAAACTAACTTAAAACTGGAATTGGTTAATTTTGTGAGCAGTATATTAGCACTACTTAATGCATTGCACAATTTAAAATTAAATTCCTCTTGCTGGGATTTCTTAGAAGATACAGCGAAAAACTTGCGCAGTAGTAACTGGTGTTTTTGGAACTTTTTACAATTACCCTGTTGTAGAGTGGTCTTAACGTATTGAACAGTTTGGAATTGTTTATTACACGATATCTGGAAGAAGGCAATGCAGTATTTTAATTTATTATGTACAGCTGTATGTTAAGAGAGTTACTAAAACACATGAGCTTTCTAACCGTTTTGTGTAACACTAGTTGTGAATGATCTTTTATCCACAAATGTACTAGACTGCTATCTTTTGGCATTAATTAAAAGACTGTCTGTTTTAATTTCAAAACGAACGACACGGCACCGAGAAACAGCTATCGGCTACTGAAGTGTACGTGCAGCTTCTATACAGGGTGTTAGTGAACTAATAGTAGTCTGGGAAACAAGCAGTAGGGAACATCAATATAAACAGAAAAAGTCTTATACAACCACGGTTAAATATCAACGGTTTTCCCAGAAACGATTAATAAAGTTCTAACCTTTGATACATTTGTATTCAATAACTAATGAAGATTGTACTTTGAGATTTGTTCAGAAGATTGATCTCATTCAGCCTGATAAAAAAGTATTGTACAATTTCTTTGTAAATTTATTAGTTTAGC
This sequence comes from Ignelater luminosus, assembly GCA_011009095.1. Classification (NCBI taxonomy): domain Eukaryota; kingdom Metazoa; phylum Arthropoda; class Insecta; order Coleoptera; family Elateridae; genus Ignelater; species Ignelater luminosus. The sequence continues at coordinate 102,335 of VTPC01001032.1, forward strand.
CACAAAAGAACAAAATGCATTACGAAAAATGCATTAATGAAATTACTAAGAGAATTGACAACTCTGCACTAGTTGAAAAGGAAATTTCACTTTCACACTTTCTCTTTCTATAATCCTAGTCAGGCATTCTAGTAAATTGCGGGTGGTTTGTTCCTTTTACAGTCAGCCATCTTTTTTTTATCTTGGTCAAAGAAGTAAACCCATCTTTGTTCTGCTTCTAAGCTGCTATTAATTGTTGGTTTACATACAAAGGTACTAGTTTAAACTGAAAAAAGACAAATTGAAAAGCAGACTTGCAGAGTGCATTTTGTCCTATATTGTAAAATTTCAGGAAAATGAGAAAACTGTAGCTTTAAAATGACAAAAGGCAACAAAACGTACACCTAACCAAGAAATGGCAAAAAATATGTAGAAATAAATTACAAAATCTTGCACGGCAAAAATAAACAGCAGCTTCTCAATTTGGAAAAAGCTGTGAACAAAATGCGTATTGATTGAACGTGACAGACAAAGTTCGTTGTGTAAGTCTGTGTTAATGTATTTATTTAAGAAAGAAACTACTTTTGTCTCAGAAACGTTTATTGAAAATTAAATTTGTAGTTACACAAAATCGACATTATCTGTTTCACCACATTCACATTCTTCATCGTTAGTACTTTCCGCGTGCTCGTCTTCCTAGTGTTCAGTAAAAATTGGAAGTCCTAATTCCTAATCTGTTTTAATTTTGAATCTGTATTTCAGTTTTCTCTGGATAATGAGATTAATAACTTCTTTAAACTATCCAGCTTTTTCTTTTTTATTCTCCGATCTAACGGTAACTCTGTAAGTGTTACCTGTTCTAAACGTTTCCGTGGTTTTAGCAGCGTTTCAAATCGTTTAGTTGGATTATTCATTCTATAAAGACTTTCTGTTTTGACTAAAACTGAGTTTGCTACTTTTCCTTTTTTTATATGATTATTTTTGCAGGAACTGATGCCTTGTATTTTCTTTAAATGGTTCATTACTCCTTTTATGTTTATTAAAATCCATTAGGTACCAAGTTTTCGAATTTCTCCAACTTTGGAATACATCTCCCAATATTTGTCTGGTGTTTTTATAACACCATGACTTCTTATCATTTTTTCAACTCGTCCAAAAATTCTGTCAGCAGGTAAATAGGAATGGCCTCGCACCGGGAATATTAATTCAAGATACTGAATTGTGGCAGGAGCAAGCTGATAAAGCCATATCATTAAAGCATGTACCATATGATTGTTCTTGTTTTGACCCCCACAGCCGTCAGCGAATAGTCGGAAACAATTTACGGTTGGATGTACGAGGGCTGTTTGACGGAAGCGTGACTTTCCGCTAGATGGCGCTGATATCGGTAAATCGAAAACATTAGCATATACGTCAGTCTTTTAGAGGCTTAACCTCCAAATTTCATGTCAATCTGTGAAATAGTATACATTTGACAGTTATAGAAATCAATTAAGTTTGTGCTATTTTGTAAATATGGAAAAACGTGAATTTCGTGTTTTAATTAAACATTATTTTTTACGTGAAAAAACAGTGAAAGAAACTGAGGAGAAATTACGGAAATATTACGGTGAATCTGCTCCATCGCATGGAATGGTTTCCAAGTGGTTTAATTCATTTAAAACTGGACGTATGAGCACTGATGATGGTGAACGCTCCGGGCCCTTACAAACGGTCACTACTAAGGAAATCGTTGACAAAATCCATAATATGGTAATGGCTGATCGACGTTTGAAAGTGCGCGAGATAGTTGATGCTGTTGGCATCTCAATCGAACGGGTGCATAATATTTTACACGAACATTTGCATATGAAAAAGGTATCAGCAAGATGGCTGCCGCGATTACTCACAGTGGACCAAATGAGAATTCGTGTTCAACTTTCAAATCAATGTTTGGTCATGTTACAACGTAATCCAGTTGAGTTTTTTCGCCGATATGTGACTGTTGACGAAACCTGGATCCACCACCACACCCCTGAGACAAAGGAACAGTCGAAACAGTGGATTTCACCAGACGAACGTGCACCAAAGAAGACTAAAATTGGTCACTCGGCTAATAAGGTTATGGCGACTATTTTTTGGGATTCTAAAGGCATAATCCATATTGACTATTTGGAAAGGGGTAAAACAATAACTGGCCAATATTATGCTGATTTATTGACCCGTTTTGATGTTATCTTAAAGAAAAAACGCCCACATTTGGCACGTAAGAAAGTGCTCTTTCATCACGACAACGCCCCATCTCATTCATCCGCAATTGCGACCGCTAAATTGGTACAATTACGCTACGAATTGCTTCCCCATCCACCATACTCACCGGATCTGGCCCCAAGCGACTTTTTTTTATTTCCGAATTTGAAAAAATTTCTCGCAGGAAAAAAATTCACATCAAATGCAGAGGTTATTGCTGCAACGGAGGCCTATTTTGACGAGTTGCCAAAAGAACATTTCTCAGACGGCTTAAAGAAATTGGAAAGTCGTTGGACTAAGTGTGTAGCACTTGAAGGGAACTATGTTGAAAAATAATAAAAAAAATCTAGGCTAAACCTGTTTTTTATTGAAATGTCACACTTCCGTCAAACAGCCCTCGTATATTGACCTTCTTCAGATAATCTAGAAGAGCAGACGCAATTTCCACAGCACCCTTTCCGCTTGATGTTCTAGCCAAGAATAAAAAATGGGGGATTCACAGTTACAGCTGGTTGTGCAAAAAAAAGTACATAAAGGCTGCTGTGCGTAAAATGCTTCCTATATTGGTACCTTTGAAAGTACCTGCACCTGCTGCGAATGAAAACAAACTATTACAGCGTTTGGTGAATTTCCCTTCATTAGCTTGTGGAATTGGGCTGCTCGAACTTTATGTACCTTCAATTCAGTTATCAGCTGCCTTTTGTTTTCATTTTCTCTGTCATATTTATTTGAGTTTGGTTCTAACACAAAAGAAACACACATCTATGGCGGGGCTACCGATTCGATATTAAAATTGTTATTGAAGACTCTACTGAAATATTTGTAATTTACTCGCAAGTTTTCGCTTGTATTGTGATTGCAAATTTCCTACAGTTTTGAGATACTGTATTTGGATGATAAATAAATTCTTCTTGATTTTGTTCTTTCATAGTGACTCTCTTTACCCTTTAACTGGCTTATAAATTCGTTAACTGCCTTAAACTTTTCATTGCACTCTGCAGTACGGCTGTCCCCGCCCTTTTTCTCATATTTCATTTCCTTCCATAATTTTTTTGTATTGTATGCAGTCTTCTTTGTCTAACACTATACACAGATGTGAATCGTTTTTGACAAACTTGATGTCCGTTGCCATCCATTGTCACCTAAAGTAAAAGAAATGAATATTAGTTACATACACAATACTATCTATGTTTTAATTTACATAATATTTCACAGAAAAAGAATGATATTTTCCATTCAGTTTTCTACATCTCTGACGTTGTGGGTTCTTTATGTGTAAAAACTCGCGAGCATGTTATCATGTATGATCTTTTCCTTCTTCTTTTCTGTCTCGCGATGTTTTCGATATTGTCCGCTTTCTGGTACCGCGGTCGCTATCACCAACGACATGTTCCACTTCTAGTGCCTCCATTATTAAACACCAAAACCAAAACACGTGAACACACTAAGATATAAAATATCTAGAAACGTTCCACGAGCAGTCATAACCGACAAGACAACCGCACTGGAACAAATTGCGTTATGTCCAGCACTCCTGGACAAAACTCGATTTGTTTGTCAATGTTAACAAGACAAAATGCGTTTTGAATGTCCAAGCAGGTTTGACTTATTATTTCAATAAGGACCAAATTTGTTTTGAACGTCCAGGATGTGGAAGAAACATTACGGTCTGTATAAGGAAAACAACGCCATCTTTAGTTCAAATTTTTTAAAAATGGACAAAATGCATTCTGCAAGTCTGCTCCTCAATTATTTTTACAGGAAATATCCTTAAATTCAAAACATCTGAATTTACCGATAAGATACTGTCGAACACGCTTTTGCAGCTAGCCATGCGATTGCAATCGTTTTAGTTTCAGTTTCTTTTTGTGCGCAGTGGACGCTTATTAGACGATATTTACAGTTGATGTTAGTACTCTTACTTTTCTCACATCTTCCCACGCAGCACAAAATGTTTAATGTATGTCTAATAGATATCCATAATGTCCATATTATATCCAATCCATGAAGAATGTTGCCTGTATATCTAATGGATATACTTCGTGGATATTGAAATGAAAAATAAATAATGATATGAGCATGTTCGTAAATCTATCTTGTTTAATTATCATCTCTAGTTGGTAAAAACATAGTTTGGAATAAATATAAACACGGATTCCTGAAGACTACTTCTCATATCTAATGTATATCTAGTAGATATCCATCAACATCCATAAAGAAATTCTTGGAAACCACTGCGAATTAAGAGCTCTGTTTAGATAAAATATGTATAAAATATAATATTACCAAAGAATATTTATAAGGTAAATATTCTTTGATATTACTCTTTAAGATCACCTTATCTTTTCCTTCACCTTATTAGATTGCCGTAAGCTTAAAGACAAATATCAAATTTTAGGTTGTATATAATTATTTTTCATGATTATATTAAATGATGATATTTATTGGTTTTTTATGAGATCTCATTTTACATTATTTTTAACGCCTGAACCTAATAATCTTTTCCATGCTTACATTCCTATATTACATACATCTAGTAGGCCTATAGGGAATTGTATTAGTTGGAGATAGTACTATTGGGTCACCTGTAGTGTAAACAAGGTAGAAGATTGGATGTTATGGGTATCCATCATAGATGTCTAATGTATATCCAGTGATTGTCTCTGCACTGTGTAAGATATCTAATGGATATATCTAAAGCAATCTCTATCGGAAAACCATTGGATGTCCATGTGGATATCCATATTTATGGACATTAGGCGGACATCTGTATGTCCAATGGATATGCAATGGATATACATGTATATCTATTGGATGTTATGGATATCCACCATGGATGTCTTATGTATGTCTAATGGTTATGTTTGTGCTGTGTGGGTTTATGCGATTGTAATAATTTAGATAGTTTTTAATCAAGAAATACCTTGACATGCGAAGATAAGTGTAAGTACTTTTTAACGAATTCCCTTTTTTTGAAAACACGTACTCCTTAAAAAGTAAAAAAACTATTCAAAGACCTGTGGTATTAGGGCAAAATAAAATAATAAGCAATACAAACAGCAATTAAGCTTGTATTGTTTTTTCAATAGACATTCCTTGGTAATTACAATAATCCACTTCTTGTCTAAAAGCTGATTTATAAAAGACGCAGTCGCAGTCGCTGACGTTGCCGCTTAAACTAAATGCATGTAACCATACGCACTAATTTATAAAATCTCGTATGTCGCAACGCAACACGCTGAACCTGCGAGGGTTGAACTTCAGCGACTGCGATTGCTCAAGGTCAAATCAAAAACCATGTTGCCAATAGCAAATTTACCAAAAGTAGTTTATACGCACACTTTTAGTTCACTTGGATGAACTCCTCCCATTTAAGAGGCGAGGTTATATCTGTTTTATTTTAGTATCTACCTGTTGTAATGCTAATCTTTATTAATAATGTGAATAATAAGATATTATTGAAAACCCTAAAACCACTTATGAAAACAAATCAAATTCTAGCTTTGAGGTTATAATCAAAGGTCCCTTTAAGGTTGCCGCAACGCGTTGCGACTTTTATAAATACACCAACTTCATATTACGACAGCGGCAACGTCAGCGACTGCGACTGCGTCTTTTATAAATCAGCCTTAAGTATTTCAGTTTACACACTGTATTATTAGCTGCGTAAAAAGCAGTTCTTGCAGTGTTAATTTACATTAAAAGTGGTTTTTGTTGAATAATGATTTCCAGGATAACCTAACATCAAATTAGCTAGTACAAGTAACTTTTTTAATTTACTTTTTTCAATTAGGCCCTACAAACCATTATAAGTAAGTCTAGTTTTAAACGGTTTGTACAATACAGTTATGTCGCTTAAAGAAGTAACAACAGTGGTAACAACCTACAACCCTTTTAATTAGGTACAAAAAACAGAAGATTATTTACGGTTGTGTGACCAAGGGTTCATCCCAGGTAAAACTTCTTCGAAAATTGAACTCAATTTCTTAGTGATTTGTTAGGGGGTGCATAAAATAAATTTGCATTATGATTATAATCAAGGTTTTAGGGCGACACCGTTGCCAGATAGCGCTAGCTACTTTTCACATTTTCTCGAAAACAGCACAAGATAGAAACAATTTTTACTAAGCTTTTCTATTTTAAATGACCTTTCCTATCACATGTTTCACGAAGTACTATTAGTTTACTAACACCCTGTATAGTACAAGATTCAAATTTCTAAATATTTTTCTACCCGACAAGTTTACAGTTAGTGGTACAAACAATAAACTTAAACTGCAATTATTGTTTGAAGGCATAGCCGACAAAGTCTTAAAATACAGTTATAGAGTCAATAGTTCTTAAAACTTTTAAAGAGAACTAAAAGTTGTTTGAGCGTTTGAAGGGTCTTAGATTTTATTTTCTTTTTTCTAGTTTGGCAGTTTCAAATATGTGTGTAATACGTTATACGTACACACAATTCATCAATTCAATCTTTTTACTAATGTTTTACATTTTTCATCAGAAAATTGAAAGAATTATGCATCGATATGCTCTTAATTAAAATATAATATGCAGAATTGACTCGAAATACGCAAAATGTACGAATTTATTTTGATGTCATTAAATTGTATTTTATTAGATAAGGATAGAAACAAAAGCATTTTTTGACATATCTGTAGTTGGAAATATGCTTTTACATAGAAGCCGTGCCTTGATTATTACCTTTTTGAAGCAGTTACACACACACCTTTCATATTTTCATTTTAACATTTTTGCTAATCATTCGACTCTTTCTGTTTCCTCTTTGTATCTGTCCTAGAAAATTTCTTTTATAATTCATGTACATTAATTTTTTTACCTGCTTTTCGTCCATTTCAACATATAACTGGGCGACTAGTAAAAAAATAGTCTCTGTCAATTTTAGGTCCTCAATTCATTTTCGTTATTTGAATTTGTTATAGTTGAAATAGGATTAAATTATTTTGTTTGGTTTTTTGAACGATCGACTAGAAGGTTGGTTATCAGAAAATTTCAAGTTTTGAATTTGCTACAAGAAATAATATTATACCAAGCAACTGCAGGATAATTTCAAAGAAGCCTCTGTAACAATGTAATCGTAAATGGAACTGTGATTTTGGAATTGCCAATTTACTGCCGATAATCTGATTTCGATTTCAAAGATTCTCTTTGATATCGCACGCCGTAGGTGCTTTCATTTATATCTGCTCTAGGTTACCAAATCGTTTCCCCTGTTTCTAAAATGTATGTAATACGTAGGCGCTTCATTTTACTAAAAAAGAAAAATTGTCTGAGTTTTGAATACCCTGGATATTGCAAATTTGTTTTAAAAAGAAAATGGAATTACAAAAACATGAATAAGAAGTATTTCGTTAAAGGAAGCAATTTTAAATCCAATTACTGTTCATCTTTATTCTTCAGTAATTGGTTTTATATTACAGATAAAACTATTATTTTCTATGATAATTCTTTCTATAAACTAAAGCACTTTTTAGTACTATATTATTTATTTCTGTTTTGCGATGAATATTATTTAAGTTAATAAATTTATTTTGCTTAAAACCTACGCATTATTTAACAGCTTGTTGCCAACATGTTTGTACAAATAATGAAATAGATAGTTTTTAATTAACTAGTTTTCGTGGATATTTTATAGTTTCAATTTTCGTAATTGTGTTTCGTTAATTCGTTTACATTTCCTGTAGAAGTATTTCTGGCTAATATAAATTTTTCACCTTCCCACGCATTGTCAATATCACTTACGAATAACATCGATATTATTAAAGAGGTAGGTAGTTATAAACATGATTGACGCATGACCCTGCTTTTTTCCTTGTTTATTGTAATATGTGTTTAATACATTATCTTATGAATGAAGAACAACCTTATAAAATCTGCAGGATGCGTAACGTGCGTACGTTCATAAACAACTGGAAAATTGGGATAACCTTGAACTTTTATCAAGATCAATACTTTTCAATTCTTGTTCTAATGTCATTGTTACTACCAATTCTATTAATAAAAACGTCTTGCTTTCAAGAAACTATTTTCTATTTTCACTTGCATGTTTTGATACAATCATTTAAGAATGCTACGTAACTTTTCCATTATTGCCAATAAGGTCAATAGAAAGTCGTTATTCACCCTTAAAACACTCCTTCCTTTCCACTTATTATTAAACTTTCATAGGTCTACCCGACTTACTTTCTCTTTCAAACAGAAACTTTTGTTTTTACCCCTTTTAGAAACCAAAACATCCTATAAATAATTACATTATTGGTAAGAAAGTTGTTTTTCTAATTACTAATCAACTCAAAATATTGTGACTTTAAGTGAAAGTTGTTTTATTCCCACTACAATTTTTGCTTAATCAAAAATTTATTTTCCTATTTCTACTCACATGGATAAAAATAATTTAATCTCAAAATCAATACTAAACAGTAAGGCCATCTTTGAAGTGCTTCCAGAAATTACCTTGACGCAGCTGTCTACTTTGCGTACGTTTTTCCTTTAAAAGCAAAACATTAATTCTCAAAAAAAAAACTGTAAAAAGTTTTCCGATTAAACGCAAGAACGATTTTTTCCAGCTACGAACTCATTTTTCACACAAACTTAATCTTTAAATTTATTGGTTTCTGCAACCCGCACCGTGATGGAGCTTTAGAAGTACGCAGCTTTTCCACTACAGGGCGCCAGTTGTCATTAAGCTCTCTAACACAAAGCTTTTCTGTCACCTGGACGTCCTTGAACTTCAGTAGTACCTTAACCTAGGATATCTTGACGGTATTGATTTTTATCTAATTTAGGGAGGGTCTGTTTTTATTACCGCGTTAACAGAATTGTTCGCTTGATGAGACAAATGTAAAAGAATCTAACCGCAGTGATTTTATTCTTCTAGGTAAATAAACAAAGTCCCTGTTAACCTATATAAACTTGTTTAGGATTTTTCAGAAGTTTTTTGTGGCCGCTATATAAAATAACTTTTTCGTTATAATGAAGAGATTATATATTTTAACTCTAGATAAGAAGCTTCGGTATCGCAAGAAAATTTAAATTCAAGGTATTTTATTTCTCGGAAAATTAAAAGTTATCTTGTTTTCTTTTTATCTAATCGCATTTCATATTAAAAGTTTAAATTCAATTCTTAATGCGCTATTTCTTTAGGGATTTTGCTTTTCAAAATATTTCTATCTCAATGTAAAAATAATTTTGCACAAATAAACTTTTTGTGACAAAATAAAAAGGCTATTTATGTTCAGATTGACTTTAAAGCGCTTTTGTAAATAGCCACAAACGTGCAAAAAAGAAGATTTAGTAAATAACTCAAAATACATTAAAGGGAACGTGAAATAAAAACAAACATTTAGAGGAAAATGGGAAAAATATTTATATTTTTTGATCTACGTTGCAGTTGATGTAAAACATTTCATGATAATTAGTCCAACGAGAATAAACTTTGACACAGCCAACGCGTCGACTGAATACAAAAATAATTACAACACTGATGTTGACTGAAGCGTGGGAGAATGCAGAAAATAAAACTAAAAAAGAAACTAAACGTTGCTTTCGAACAGACTCGGAAAAAAGCTCCACAAGAAGAGTTTCCGTATATAAATGGAATTTCTTCAAGTAATGAAATTTAGCAAGCCATCACTAGCCAACTGTGCAGTCTGAAGCAATTTATGATATAAAATTAAACGTTTGATGTCCAAGTCTTTGAAAACAAAAGAAATATCATAGCGGAAGTACGAATCTGAATCAATCTTGTACTCAAAGTAAATAAACACTAATAGCGATTTGCATAGGAAATAAACTTTCAGGCAAATATATGAATTTCCATAACAAACTTCAAAAGGGAATAATTTCAGAATGTACAGACCCTTTGAGTCTGGTTCGCCTTTAAGAACGTTATACATATACTATGTGCATCAAAGTTTTCAAGAAATACGTTCTCGAAGCTACTTAAATACGAACTGTCATTTAACAATTTACAATTAGTTAATTCATTTAGGAATTCCTATAGACAATCTTACAGTAGGTGCTGCGTATTCCAATCCTTTATTTTACGTAATAGTTGGGCCAAATAAAATAATTTATTCTGAGAATAACAGTAATCTAAATGCTGAATTTTCCCTTTAGGTATTAAGTAAATAGTAGTACATTAGGTAATCACCATTCGCACATATAAAGAATTTATATCTCGCGTGGGAGTCGAACCCACACAATAATACTGTCGGATCAATGCTTTACCAACTGAGTTGGAGACTTAAATTAAGCCCGTAGATTTTACATTTTTATTTCTCAATTTTCTTAGCTTAAAGAAAGGATAAACAGATCAAAAACTACATGGCCAGCAAGGTAAAGAAATGTTCATCCTCAGATTTTGTCATGTCTTTCAACATTTCAAAATTCAGTCATAATAAAAACCGAACGACGTATTTTATAGAGGGAGAAATGTGAGCTTGCATTACTATCAGAATCGAAACACCTCAATTCATTAGATGGTTAATAAACAAAGCGAATTCTACCATTAATAATTGACAGTTCCAAATTATTCGCACATACAATTTCGCATTGGCAACCGTATCCATTTCAAAATCTTCGAATTCCAGATGATCATAACTTACTCTTGTTATTTTTTATATTTTACCTTTTTTAATCGTTTTAGAACTAATTCTATTTAGTAAAATTTAAGAAACTAAAAGCCAGATTGAGAGAGCCAGCACTCGTTTATAAACGTTAAGTGTTTGGAGGTAATTTGTTCTATAAGAGGTAGGTAGTACAGGAGATCCATTCGAGTAATACTTAAGCACAGCACAGCAATACATTCATGTATACAAATAGATATTCTTGATAAAACCAAAATTACCTTCTATTGCAGAACAAGCACATAAAAGTTATTCCCCCCCCCCCCCTCCGTATTTATAGTTCTCACTTTAGGCAGTATATTAGATAAGTATATCCTATAAACACCCTTTCGGGATATAATAATCAAACTTAACTACAGAAACGATACACCCTACGAGAACAATATCGGTTTTTGTTTAGAGAATTACTCGATAATTATGCGGATATCTAGGTGATTTGGTGTAAGTTGTTCTATTTACTCTGTTGACGAACCTTCTTCATGAGATTTACCATCAAAGTAAGAATTTCTTTTGCTGAATTGTAGACTGCTCCAGAGGCAAAACCATATTATTCTAGTTTTTTTTGTTTACTTGGCAACTGTTGGACTAGAGTTTTCGGTATTAACGAAACAACTTACCTGACAACCACGGCCTCTATATTCAGCTAAACTATCTATATTTAGTAGATTCTTCTTTTAATAATTGCATTACATTAGAAAAGGTGCGGTAGAGTGACTAACGCGATGGAACACTTTCTGGCATAAATCCAAAGAAATCAGAGCCACTACACCGGCTAGAAATCTACACTTGCTATATACGAGGTCTGTTCAGAAAGTATCGCGAATTTTGAATTTTCGCGGGTTAGGTATATTCGATTTTCGATTATTTTTGTGGCGTTATGTTGGTACTCATGTCCCTCACTTAGGCCGACAAGTTCGGCCATTTTGAATGTTCAGTTAATTTTTGACAGCTGTTTTGCTTGGACGTGTTTTGGCTCGTCTTCGATTTTTGCCTATTCCAAAAAATGGATCAAAGAATCTGTATCAAATTTTGTGTGAAAAGCAAAATTAAGTGCGCGGACGCATTCCGAATGTTGACTGTGGCATATGGTGAAGCTACCTTGGACCGAAGCAACGTTTATTGGTGGTACAAAATGTTCTCAGAGGGCCGAGAAAATGTGAACGACGAAGAGCGTGCTTTTGGTTTTGCTTACAGTTTTCTTCGATTACAGGGGCGTGGTGCATCATGAGTTCTTGCCACAGGGTAGAACGGTCAATAAGGAATAATACCTGCAAGTTATGCGCAATTTGCGCGAAGCAATCCGTCAGAAACGCCCGGATTTGTGGAAGAACAAAAATTGGCTTTTGCACCATGATAACACCCCTGCTCACACATCGTTGCTTGTGCGCGAATTCTTGGCCAAAACAACACACTAATGATGCCTTAGCCACCGTATTCCCCAGACCTGGCCCCCTGTGACATTTTCTTGTTCCCGAAACTGAAGAGGCCCGTGAAAGGACGACGCTACGCTACGATTGAGGAGATGAAGACGGCATCGAAGGAAGAGCTTAACAAGATCACAAAAAATGATTTTTTGAAGTGCTTCGAGGATTGGAAAAAACGTTGGCAGAAGTGTATAATATCTGATGGGGATTACTTTGAAGGGGACAAAATAGATATTTATGAATAAATAAATAATTTTTGAAAAAACACAAAATTCGCGATACTTTTTGAACAGACCTCGTAGTTGTCTCGTTAGTAACAAGTCGCTTAAGTAGACAACTGTCTAGGGAATTTAAACGCAACCCAAGCATTTTTGCTGGTGTAAGGCATGAAATCTGTAAAAGTAATAGATGTTAAAAATGTTACAAAATCAGAAACTTCACAAACTCTGTACCTTTTTGGTACCTGAGTACCTTCAAAACCATATTTTTGAAATACCACCTAGCTTGTCTAGATGAATCATTTGTTTTGGCTTTTAGAGATAATCAGTTAACCCGCTTAAAGCTACAGATAGAAGTAAGAAATGTTTCTGAAGAAAATAAATTCCAAGCTTGTATAGATACGATACAAGCTACCATACATGTCATCAATATAATTAAATCTATCTCTCGAGTTACAGTAATTGGTTAAAAAGCATTAAAATGAGACTATTTGTTCATAATTTACAATAACTAATTAAACGTCTCTGCATTCTTTAGACATTCTGACTTAATATGACCAACGCGCTATTAAGTTTATTCTCAATCTTGTGGAACCATCCTGATGTATTAACACAAACAGTGAAACTCCTCATTTTCAGAATGTCTGACGATTTGTCTTACGGTTGAAAAGTAAATTTTTGGTAGTTGGGAACTTCATAGGAATACAAGGAAAATGGACACATCGGAAGTGACACTCTCAGGTATTAATTGATTCATATCGGTTGAGTTATTCTCTGTTATTCCTGTAGAGCGTGATTTCTGTTCCTTTAATTTATATTCCAGACTGTTATAAAGCAAACTTGACTTGTTTTGTTACAAAAGTAGTTTTTAGTTCTAAGTAAATTCTACTTTTATTATAAAAATGTTTTATTTGCACACAAATACTGTATTCAAGACACGATATTAGTTTACAATGTAGCGTTCGTTTCTTTTAGTACGAAGAATATACGACATCAAACAAATATCAACTTATTCAGTGCGTGAAAAAAACAACGCAAGTTGTTTTCAAGGTTTGAAGTTTTACTAGACGTATTAATGGTACAAAGAAAAGCTATTACACAGTTTACTGAAAACAACCTGTTGTCAACTGTTCTTAAGTTCAATAAACGATATTTTATAATTTTTGATCTGACTTAATGACAAACTGTTATCAAAATTTCTCGGAAAACATAAAGAAACCTCAAGAATTCTATGTGAAAGAAAAGTTTTATTTCAAATCATCCCTTTACAATATATTTATGTGACTTAAACCTTTTCACAAATCATCTTACGTATCTAAAAACACAAGTTGTAAAGGAATACGGTTCTAACTCAAAAAATTAACAAAGCAACTTACAAAATGAACAAAGAAGCACATAATTTCAAAACCTTTATTATTCATCATCTGATGAACTCGACAGGATCGTTTCACTAGTGGATTTTAAATTTTTATAAAATTGGTGGTATGATTCGGGAATGCATTTAGATTGACTCAGACGTATCAAACTTTCGAATTTCTTTTGTTCTATTGACAGTGAACTTGAATAGAGTGCGGGAACAGCATCGGATAAACCGGAAGCATCTCTTCTAGTGGAAGTTTTTTCGATAACCACAGACTTGAACTAAGTATCGCTTAGTCTCTCCTTCAAGAAAATTCGTGCGAGATCTTCTTTTCTATATTGCAACTGTTTGATTTTCAACTAATTGACAACTGATCCATCGTCAGCTTGGTTTTTATTCTTTATAACTGCAGACGAAAATTTCTTAAAATCCATGAAATCAGTGTAACTCAGTTCCACTGCCATATAAAATGGTTCTTTTGTTTTGGCAGTACGTGCCACAGTATACCAAGATTCTGGTGTGAAAACATCTACTTAACTTCCTCTGATTTCAATGGCGGAATGTACACTGTCACATTCCATTTCAGAATGTCCAGACTCCATAAATTTTTGGTTGATAATCTCAATTGGAAGTTGTAACGGAAAGATGCTCAAAAGTATGCACAAGTCCCGTCCAGACCAATGGTAGATGTTAAACCCCGTAGCTCATGCCGCAGATGGGGTGGATTCTTAAATGAACTTGGCTAATCTCTCACAAAGAGAAGCTCACCGTTTTCCAAAACTCTTATTAAACTAATAGATGGTCGTAAAAGAGGGCGCCAGCAGTCGTAGATCGAAGGGTTCTGATGGTCGGTCACGCGACTACTCGTGAATCCGACACCCTGTATATAGGCCTCTTACGAAACCTCACCCTGTGTGTAACTTACCTCGTGGAAGCTCTATTAAAACTCGCTCTGACGTTTCACCAATGAGACTCAATACACAAAATAAACACTGTATAAGCACTTGATTTGTCTTACTTAATTTTGCTAAGGAAGTCCTCTAAAGACTTCCTTCTTTTAAAACGATACAAGAGAGAAATGCCAATTCAATATTTACTTTTCTCTTGAGCAAAGATATCTAGTCTATAATTGAAATTTGGAATATACACTACGTGCTTTTTGATAGCCAAAAGAACAAAATAATGAAATTAAGCTACTTCGCCTAGACCAGAGATCCACTTACAAAAACAAAAATACAAGAAGTCCACCTTACTTACATTTATTAAAACAATAATGATAATAAAAAAAATGAGTCAAACACACACAAACAAAAATACAAAAACAATAACAAAATAACACCACAAAAGAATATCAATAAGAGGCATAAATTAATTTCTGTTTGGAGAACAGAGTCGATAAAATAATAAAAAAACAGAAACAAACTATAAGAAAAACAAATTATTACAATAAACAAAGCGAAATGATTCTGTTACGTTAAAATTTTAAAATAGAACACAAAAGATCAAAATTCAAATATTAATTAACCCGACTAAGGTAAACTTGACCATAAACTGTTAAATATTGACAACTGAACATTACATTTAAGAACAAAGAAATGATTGCCAAGTTAGTAATTTTGTTGCAACAATTTATCAAACACCAGCTAAAATTACCTGGGAACGTTCCTGTTACAAATTAGTTAAAAAGTTACTTGTAAAAATTATGATTCAATAAACCAATACGAAACTGATCCTGTCTAAGCAAAGTTTTCGTATAAAATATTTCACAAAGTTCGACGTTCTCCTAGTCTTTAAACATTAAAATTCGTATAATAAAACATAGCAGGTTTTTTTTCTTTCTCATACAGGAATTCTTTCTTCCAGAAGGTATGTGCAGACCTCTGTTTTCCAAAGAAAGGCAGCTAGATCCAATAATTGAGAAAACTTTAATTTCGAAGAACAACCACGTATTTTACGTTAATCGCAAAAAAAAACATAAGAACAAAATCCAGGCGTTTACACACAATTTTATAAACGAAAATCACTGAGTCTCAAGCACTATTAAAATTTTGCGGAGCTTCCAAAATGTAATATACACACAGATGCTACACCAACGGGGCCAAAATGGTTGCGTTCCTAACCTCTACAATTTCTGCTTTCTGGAGGACACCAACGTAATTATATTTGGGTCATACATTCCCCACGATAACGAAATTTATAAGCCTTGCTGTTGGCAAACAAACCACTTTCTTCTGCGACTATTGCGCGTATCTGACAGGAAGAAATTACGATTTCTCCAGTCCGATCTCTTTTTTTTTCTAAGAGGTTCGCTTCACTTAATTTGGTTTGAATCCAATTTGGGGGATGTAGAGGTAAACGTCGAGAATTACCACACGTTGGTTCGAGTACGCAGCTCTTATCGTACTGCCTAACCTCTGCGTTTTTTGTTACGCAGTTCGTACTTACGGAAGTGGGGTTAAAAAAGTCGGATATACACCCTAACAGATTTAAAAATGCAGGGCTTTATGGACCAATGGAAAATCCCACTTCGTTGATTTACCAGCTTAAACCTGGCTCAATCGAGACGGTGTGACTTTAATTTTTGCGACTAAGATTCCAGGAATTTGATATTTGACAATAGCAAAAGGCACGTCTACCGGAGCCCAGAAGTCGAGACCACAAAGTTATCAATTCTTTAGAATAAAACTTCAACAAACATTCGCTTATAGAATGAAATAATTTAAAATTACGCGTCAGGAAAACAAATACCTAAACGAAATTGAAAGACAGGGGCGGATTTAGTGCAAATTTTAAAATAACATTACAAAGTGATGAAACTGCTCTTAAAAACATTGCTGCATTAATGCGTCTTGTCCGGCTGCAGTATCCAAGTAAAATGTAACCTTTCGTATCTCAGAGTTAAGTTCTGTTAAACACTTCCACAAGCAAGTTGCAATTTCCGACAATCCTTTTTTTCCTACACCTTCGTGCCACATAAAGTTGACTGCTTCGGAATTCGCATAATGATAAATTGTAAAGTTGAAAGTTTTGAGTTTTTGAAAATAATATAATTTTTCTACTTTCAAAGAAGGCGTAATAAGAATCTTCTCCATATCCATAGTGAAACAAGCAATACTACTGTTTAATTTCGCTTTCTTTATCACTTTCTTTGTGATCCCTTGATTCTGGTTTTCTCAGCAGATCTAAGTCATAATCTTCTTGCAAAGTAGTTTTAGATTCTTCATTCAAAGTAGCATGCTTCGTACAAAAGTCACATTGGTCTTCCTTTGGACGATGAAATCCATAATTAAATTTGGTTGTGAAGATGTGCCTGTAATAACTATGTTTCTCAGGCACTACACCTAACTCCTGATGGAAGGTACTTTCTTTTTGAAGTACTTCGACAATAATGCGAAAAAATAACTGGTAAAGACTTTATGTGATCTCTTATGATCCCTTTCACTTCATCACTTTTCTTTTGCGATGGACTTTTCTTACCACGCCTATCTGCTTAGTAGTTCCATTCTGCGTTAATTTAGTAATGGCAGTCTTAACTGTTTTAATGGAGATATCAAGAGTTGCTAAAAAGAATTTCTGACAAACTTGACGTGATGTGTTATTTGAAATTAAATTGTAAACATAACTATAAGTTCTCCGATTAACATTTTCACTGTAACTTCGTTTTTTAGGATTACGGAAAACTTGTTTCGATATAAACTTCCAGCGCAACTTTTGCGTTTCCATCAACTGCAGAAAATCTTTAAAAATCTGTTGTCGCTGTTCTCTGGAAAAGAACTGCGTGCATTTATAATGACACTTACAATCAATATCTCTGACGTTAGGCCCACGTTTAAGCTTTCCGTTTTGTGTTAAATATTCCTTGCCTGCTCCCTCAGTTTTTTTGAATATTTCTTTTCCACGTGAAAGGATTTCTTTTGTTTTTCGAGTTAGTTTTCTTGAGTTTTCTGTAATACTACGAACATTATATTTTTCTCCTTCCCGATCTTCTTCGGCATCCTTCCTTAAGTTGTCATGTGGATTAGCAGTTGATACTGACGTTGAGCAAAAGCCCAGATCATTTTTAGATGAATCTGAATGCTCTTCGCTTTCGTAATCGGGACTATAAGTTGAGTCTTCAATATCGCTCCAATCTAAATCACTAGTATCGTTTTCACTGCTAATATCTTTTTGAAAGTTTGATGTAGAAGGCTCATCAATATACAAACTGCTCCCGGCATCACGTCTGTCATGTTCTGATTTAAAACGAAATGAAGACGGAAAATCAAATTTAATATCACTCTTATGAGACATAAAAAACTCACCAATCGGTACCGGAGTTAACATAGCATATGTACGTCTTTCCGAAGAAATTTTAATGTTATTATCATTGCTTTTTAGGTTTTGCGCCAACTGAACCAATAATTTACCTCTAGAACTCATCACTGCAAACAAATTTTATCATCACCACACTTTCTACATTGGAAATGAACACAAAGGATTTAACTCAGACACAACAATAAAACACAATCGTGTTTAAACCTGAATTTATGTTAAAAAAACCTTTTCACTACTACAGATGCACGATCTCTCAGCAGAAAGTTATTGGCGATGAAATGTTCTAATTCACATAAGACTATTCCTTCGAAATGCTTGTGTCTTAGAACTATTCACGATTTTCTAGTACATATCCAATTATGTGCATTTTGACTTAAATCTATTAACCACAGCATATTTCGGACTTTTCTGAATTTGTTAGAAGCCCTAACTCCAAAATGCATAACTTGTGGATTAGAACCTTTCACAGCTAGGGCAACGAGTGATTCGCACAATATTTTTTTCTGTTTTTGATCTAAATATATTCTGTGGTGATATGAAAGTTTTAATCGAGCATAGCTTCCTGAGTACATTTATTCAAATGGCTCCTGTATCTAAAACTAATGTCCAGAGTAATTTCTAAATTTCTAGCTTCTTCTCTGATTGGCATTTCAATAAAATTCAAAGACAAGCACAATTCGTTTTGAGGACTTAAACAGATTTGTGCCAAATCATACTGCACACTATTTCAGAGAATATAGTTGAAAGTGTGACCTATTGACGCAATACCAACTGTTCAGATCATTTGTGAGTTCCTCTAGTAATTTATCGGAGTCTAAGGCATGAAAAGAGCGGTACACCTTAAGTATCATCAGCATGTAAATATGCATAGAACAAAGGTCCCAGAATTGAGCCTTAAGGCACACCTTGTGAAATCTGGCAGAAAGAAGATACTTTGTTTTCTAATTTTATATCCTGAAACCTTCGATTGAAATAGCGTTTAATTATATTTACTCCGTTACACCTAAACCACATAAAACGAAGTATTGCAATACGTCACGATCAATGCTATCAGAAGCCTTGCTGTAATCTGGTAGAGCAAGGATTGTAATTTATGTAAATTATGCCACTGTCTAAAGCCTGACTGGATTTCTAATAATAAATGAAAAATAAATTAAATAAAATCTGATTTGATAATCTGATATTGGTTTTAAAACCTTAGATAGACGAGGTAAGGTACTAACAGGTCGCAAGACTGAATATGTTTAGGTAGTGATATGATTATGGTTTTCCTCCAGCAATTTGAGATTTTCTGCGTTAAGCTAAAGTTAATAAAATGAGTTGCATGCTGTAAAATGTAAGGAAAGTACATTTTAATCATGTTATTACTTATATTATCCGAACCAGTAGCATTGCTTTTGATGCCATTAACTACCATGTGCACCTCTAATTCCGTTACAGAATTAAAATCAAAGTGTTTCCTAAGCTTGGATTAGTAGGTATCGTCATAAGCCTTAAATTATCAGTTAACCACTAAGGAGCATTTTTTGTTGTAATGGTTCTGCCTGTTTATCAAATAAACAGGTTACATTTGTATTTAATGTCAAGTTTGTGGTTGATGTCATTAGCATAGTATATTGATTGAAGAGGTAATAAATTTGTAAATTGTTATTAAATCCTGCAGTATTTAAATTCTTAAAGTTGCAAGAAGTATTAGTTATCTGGGATTTTTTATACAGCAATACATTGATAATACAGTATACTAAATCATTATCAGATTCATTGCTAATCTTAAAACCAGTAGACTTAATCAAATAGTAATCACTAGACAGTATGATATCATTTATCAGCAAGGAAAGATCTAGGATTACCTTCAGTTCTTGTGGGTTCTGAAATATGCTGACTCAAATTGAGATAATCCAGAAACTCTATAAAATATTTAGTAGAAGGACTAGACCGTAACAACATTGATATCTGTATATCCCAAGCAAACTATGTTATGCGATAGGGGTCTACACATCGTAAACATTATCTCGAGTTCATCTATAAACAATCTGCAATTTATAGACGGAGGTCCGTAAATTACACCAAACACGTACGTGTTAGATTTAATTTTAATTGAAAACTACAACTGCTGGATAGAATTAGAAATGAGCCAATTACTTCATAACGAGGTATACTTTTTATGCAAGCTGTAACACTTCCACTGCCAATCTATACGTAATACTTAGTGCTTTATAATCTTTTGTAAAGATACAATTATCACTTACGTACATTTGTAGACAGCCGCGTTTCTGATAAAGAGAGAATTTGATAATTTTTTACAATCTTTCTAACATAGTTTATTTTTGTAATCAACTACCACATACTTAAATATGTAACTCTTAGATTATGATAGTTGTTCATGTTCATATGTGTGTGTCGAGTAGATACTACAGAGTGTAAATAAAATGTGAACCAAAAACTATACCACGCTCATCAGTGACCTGCAATAATATTAGGAATCGATGTTTTAAATATCTAATCTGCCTTTATTACGAAATAGGAAGTCATCAAATTTAACACTTAAAAGTGAGTGAACTAAAGCTGGAGTTAAAAAAACGCCGAATACCTCCGAAAAAGACTAAAAACGCTTTAATTCGGCAGTTAAAAACTGCTCTTAATAGTAGCTATATCGTGGAAGATGATACAGTTTTTACGAATGTTAATAGTGATAGCACCTCTAATGACAAAAGAAACCAGAAAAACCGTAGCGATAGAAACAAGAAATACATAAATACGTATCAGGCAAAAATCAAGTGTTTAGAAAATAAAGTGACTATTTTACAAAAGAATATGCAGCGACTGCTAAATAAATATCATCGAAGTCAAAAGGAGCTTATCTCTATCAAACAACAGTTACAACATTCCAAGACACTTGCAGATAATAATGTAAAGAAATCACCGAAGACAAACAATATTCGACAGAAAATTAGTAATAACGACAAATATTTTAAAATGTCCAATAGTATTATCAATAATGTCAACACCAAAATACCAGGTCAAGTACAAAAACAAGCTATTCAGGTTAAGATCAATACTACCGAAAATTCAACATCAAGTGCTAAATCAAAAGTACTACTGTTAAGCGATAGTAACGGTCGTAATAGTGCGAACATCTTACAGTCTCTACTTTGTTCTGATAATTACAACGTGCAGTGTATATTTAAGCCTAATGGCAAATATGAATATATAATTGAGGACCTAAACAATCTAGTAAAAATTTTGGGAAAAAAGATTATATAATAATATGGGTGGAACTAATAACGCTTTGAGAGGAGAGAAACTGAACAAAAATGCATTTGATAAAATAAAAGTCGCCGCAAATAATACAAATATAATTTTTATATCAACTCCTTTTTGCAACAATCGTCCTATTCTTAACAATTTTATTTATGATATCAATTTGCAAGTATACAATAAAATACTAGAAGAAAATATATTAAGTGCGTATTATCTGGATATCAATTCACTGTTTAGTACTAATTCTGCAAATCACGGAATACACTTAAAAAAAACAAACAAATTTATATTATTCAAAAAAGTTGCTGAGTATATTGAAAATAAAAACATCGAATTTAATGACAACAACCCGGAAAAGTTTATAAACAGGGACAATCTAATTGCTATAATTCCATTTAGTCCAACAGCTTCTTTCTGTGTGTCTCAGCTAAGGGATTCCAATGTGAATTTTTGCACACAGCCTCCGGATCAGTTGGAAACACTTGTGTAAATGAACATATTACAAGTAGCAAAAGTAGTGTTAGTACATACGGACCAAGTAGAATACTCACAGTTGTAAATGAAAAAAAAGGTTCTAACGACGATAGTGATTATAAAACAATGTCAATGTACTACCAAAATGTGCGTGGACTTAGAATGAAAACGAGTGAGTTATATGATAATGTGTTGGCGAACGATTTTTCTATTATTGCGTTTACAGAAACTAATTTAAATTGTTCTTTTGAAAATCGTGAAATTATGGATGATAGATACACAGTATATCGAAACGATCGTAAATGTGAATTAACTGGTAAACAGGGTGGAGGTGGAGTGTTGCTTGCAGTACGTAAAAAATATAGTTCTTGTAAAGTCAACGTAGATAACATTTAAGGTATATAAAGTTTATGGGTTGTTTTTAAATATTTACATTACAGTATTTTAGTTAGTTTAGTTTATATTCCTCTCAAATCAATAATTGAAAAATACCGTCTGTATTTTGAAATGCTTGAAAACGTTTGCAGAATGAGGTTCGATAGTATAATTGTTATTGGCGATTTTAATGTACCACAGGTTTCGGGAACTAATTACGACTTTTCTAAAGGTGGAGGATCAGCTAAATGCATTGGAGAGTTTATACAGTTGTACAATTTACATTCTGTCAATAATATTTTGAATTCTAAGAACGCTACTTTAGATTTGGTTTTAACCAATTTACAATGTGTAGTAGAAGAAGATGCAGTACCTCTCGTTAAAGTTGATCTGGCTTATCACCCTCCTTTAGCTATAACTTTTAGGTTAGTTGGAACAAAAAACTGCAATAAGAAGGGTAAGAACTGCTCATATTACTACAATTTTAAAAAAGCTAATTTTGATTTGATGTATAACATTACTAGGTTTACCGATTGGACTTTTATTAAGTACGAGACGAATGTTGATATAGCACTAAACAAACTTTATGATGTTTTATATAATATTTTAGATCAGTGTGTTCCCAAGAATACAATAACCAATAAGTCGCGTAAATATCCTTCGTGGTATGATAATAATATAAAAACAAAACTTAAGGAGAAACGGAAAGTTCGGGAACGTTTAAAAACCAATAATTTAAATCGTAACCTTAAACTCAAATTCAATACTTTACGGAAGGATATTAAGAATTTAATTAAAAATGCACGCAAGAGATATTTACAAGTTCAATTAGATATACGGGCTAATCCAAGAACATTCTGGGATTTTATTAGAGCGAAGAACAAAAAAGGGGGATTATTACTTGAGGTAACTCACAATAATGTCATATATGCCGGGGATAAGTTGATAGTTTCTGCTTTTGCCAAATAGTTCAGTTCGGTCTACTCTAAAGATAATACTAATACAACAAATAATAACTTCCAATTAGATTACGGAACTGAGTGTCTAAATATTCGGAATATATCCATAGATCAGGTGACAACGGCCATTAAGCAGCTAAAACCGCGTGCTTCTCCTGATGAAGATAATATTCCGTCTTATTTAATCAAGAGTTTATCCGAGTTTCTGTCTGAACCGTTAACGGCGATCATTAATTTAAGTTTAAATACAGGCAAATTTCCAACTCATCTTAAAAAAGCCTGGATCAGACCTATTCATAAGTCCGCCGATATTAAAAATTATCGTCCTGTGGCTGTACTAAATACATTTAGTAAAATTTTCGAAGCAGTCTTACATTTGCAAATTTATAATCATGTTAAAACTGTAATAAGTAAATATCAACATGGATGTGTTCCTTAAAAGTCGACAGTTACAAGTTTACTAACCTTTACAGATATTATTTCCGAAAATATAAATAATAAGTTACAAACTGATGTCGTTTATTTAGACGCTGCAAAAGCATTCGATAAAGTGGATTTTAATATTCTTATTAGCAAACTCAAGGCGTTTGGTTTTAGTGATAAATTGCTCAAAATTTTTAAATCTTATTTAACTGAAAGATCAATGTCTGTACGTTATAATCATGTTTTTTCTGAAAATTTCGTTCCAACGTCGGGGGTCCCACAAGGTTCAACGCTAGGCCCTTTATTATTTTTATTATTTATAAATGATCTGCCTCGTTGCATCACATCCAGTGAAATATTATTATATGCAGATGATGTTAGACTGTTTCGAAAAGTAAATAATAATCAAGACTGCATAGTGCTTCAGAATGATTTAAACCGTTTAGTAAGCTGGTATGATGAAAATAAATTACAACTTAATACCAAAAAATGTCAAGTTATCTCTTTCAGCCGTAAACGGACTGAACTAACTCACAATTACACGATAATGGGAATTACATTGCAGAAGGTAACTGAAGTTAAAGATTTGGGTGTAATATTTACTTCCAAACTAAAATTTAGTCGTCATATTGAGAAATGTGCGAAAGAGGCCAATCGGAAGTTAGGATGGATACTTAGAAACAGTGAAGATTTTTCTAAGGAAACTACTTTGCTACTATATAATGCTTATGTACTTTCGAAATTGGAATATGCCGCTGTAATTTGGGTCCCTAGGTCTTTTATGGATATTGATATTGTGGAGAAAGTTCAAAAATGCTTTTTGAGGCATCTCTATTATCTAAAGTATGGGATATTCCCTAATTTTAAACATCACGTAGCATACAATGTTCAGCTTGAAAAGTTTGAAATGAAAAGATTAGAGACTAGGCGCAGGTTAATTTCAATCACTACTGTTTATAAAGCTCTCCACTATCAAATCGGCTGTGAACAGTTGTTACATAAGTGCAGTTTTATTGTTCCTAACATTAGATGTCGAATAAAAAATGTACCATTCAGAACTTTCAACACGTGTTTACCAATTACTACAGTTTTGAATGATGTTAATGATCTTTCAAAAATATATAAATTTGATTTATTTAGCGACACGTATTCCTCTATTATTAAAGCCTGTGATGGTAAATAACTGTCATTCTTTTTATACTATTAATATTTATGTATTGATATAAAACTTTTTTTTTTATTGCTTACAATTATTTTAATTTTACACTTTTATTTTATAGCTAAATGTTGTATTCTAATTATTTGTATTTTGAATTTTTGGGCGAAAGATAATTATTTAATACTCCTAGTATATTTTATTTATCGCACGTAAGGATTATTTACAATATTTTGAAATCATTTGATATTTTATTATTTATATATATTGACATTGGTGTTTAGATTCTAGTCCATGTCTTTTATTTGAATGACATTTTATACAGTTGTATTTGTCCTATTCAAGCAGCTGTGCTCAATTTTTGTATTTTAATTTGTTGTTCTCTGTTGTGTATTATTACTGATGTTTACAATTTTTTGTTTGATATGTTTTTAACTTTGTTACGCGGCACATAATTTTAGATTTATTGTAATTCTCTATAATTGGCTATGTAGCTGTTGAGAATAAAGGTTATTATTATTATTATTATCATGATTATGATAATCAATTGGATGATGTTAAATTATATTAAATTTCTTTCTACACCTGTGTCAAAAGTAGCGATCAGCTTTCGGTGTCAAAAAAGTCTCTTTTAAGCATTAGTGCCCAGAAGTAATATTTTTTCGCATTAGTGCTCAAAAGTATTACCTTTGGACATTAGTGCTTGAAAAAGCCCCTGTACTGTGTCAAACAGATTTTTTTGAACGAAATGTAGAGAAAGTAGCCCATGCAACTCATGCCAAAAAAAATTGTTTGAACTGATTTGCTTGGTGGTTCGAATCTACAGCTTTCGAATTTGCACAAAAAATTGCTTTTTTGGCACTTTTTACATAATTTACTATTTTTACATTTTATATGGTAATGTGTATATTACTACTGTGACACGCTTAGTTGGGCTTGGTTGTGGACGGCGGTCTCGGTCTCGGTCAGATTTGATAAGGGGGTTTACTCCTCCCCCGCCTCATCCTTGGGGCAGTCAGACGAGGGCTTACATGTAGCTACGATGATGATCCGGAAATTCAGGATCGACTGGCTGGAATGATAGAACTGAAGAGCTTACGGTACGAATAAAACACAGATTTTAACCCAAACAGTATCTATTGAAGTAAGAAAGTTGATTACAAGCTGGCGATTATTATACAAACAGGTAATTAAATCCTACACTAATTTACCAGGCAGTGGAGCAAACAAGCGCAGCGTGCAAATCAAGCGGATCGGGTTATGAATCGGGTCCAGAGCCTAGCAAGATGCAGGAGAATCACGGGGGGGGGTATAGACGGACGAGGCTATCCAGCGGCGAAGGGTCGGATTGACCGCCAACACCGGCAATAAAGCCACAAGTCAGAAAATGAATTGAACGATAGGGTTGTATGGAGACGGACGGTTAGGTTTAGGACATCTCAATACCACAAGGCTTACCCACAGGATACTCATTTGTATTGGAGCTGGTTCTGTCGCTAGGCGGTTCGAGATTCTTCCTCAGACTGCTGCAACTAGAACTCGAGCTAGAACTGCCTTTCGTCAGACGGGTATTTGCTTATGTACCCATACGGTTCCCCCTGCGCTAACAAGCTTTTGTTGCTGAAAGGCTCCGTGTAGAAGCAAATGGATTAGTGGGGGAATAGGTTTGCGGTTCGCCCCACTAATAAAGCAAAGAACCATATTATAACTTAATTATAATTAAATCTAACAGCGGATTTAGCATCGAAAGATTGAATATCGGTGAGAAATGCATTTTATAATTTGGACGGAAATGGAAGGCAACTTCCTTTAAAATAATTTTTACATTATTCGGAATTAAAAGAATATAAAATTATTGGCTGGTTGTCTCAGACAACAGAGAAAATTACATATTTACAATGGTGGAATTAAATAAATATGCAAATAGAAAATATAGCATTGTATAAATTTATACAGCGGTGTCTGGTAAGCGGCGTCATGTGCTTATCGTAGCAACAAGCGTGCATATAAAGATACCTTTCTGTTGTAGACATATAAAATGAAATAATGAAATTAACATTTATTGTACTAGTTCTTAAAAGGTCCAGTTTTAATTAAGTAACTTCGTTACACTATATCCAAGATCGTTTGGTAATGAAGCATTTTAATATGATATAACAAGGTTATTAATTACTGTTTAAAATCAAAGACCAATGTTATCTTCGTACAAGTGCTAATTGACTAGTTTAAGGTAGTATCAGTATAGTGGCCTTCCTTTAAGATAGATTCGTTGATTTGAAAACTGTAGTATTCGCTGCACCTAAAACAACACAAACAATAGATGAAAACATCTGTGTGCATGCATTTACAGCGTTCTCAAGCAAAGTGTTTAAGTAGCAAACTTCGCTTGTGATTATTTAGAAATGGGTTTTTTTAGGACGTGAATACTGATATAAAGTCTAGCAACTTAAATAAAATTTCCTGTTTAGCAACTAATGGTATGGTCGTCTATGTAAATCAATATAAAAAAACAATTTGTTTAAAATATTAATTTAAAAAATGAAAATATAGTTATCCAACTAGGACACGCGTAAAAGTTAAAATTAAACAAAATAATAAGTTGTAATGCTTTAGAAGTATATTCGCTAATACATATTTAAGTTTATAAAACAACAATTCCTTGTATTTGTTAGATGTAGACAAAATAACCTGGACTGTATTTTCTATTAAAAGCACAAGAAATCTATAAACGAAGGACAATTCAAAATAATTGAAAATACTACGTACATAAACTTATTTCCTGTTAAATAATTAAAGTGAATTATTGTTCGAAAATCAATTGAACCCACGAATGAAGCTTGAAAATTCAAAATCAACAGATAGAAGGAAGAAAGAAAATTTATTTAATTGAATTCTTTTTTTCTACTTCAGTAGTATTTGTAAATAATGATAAAATGAAACATCTTATTAGAGTTCAAATAATACAATAGCTGCACAGTGCACATGAATCTTAATATCAGGCTGAAACTTTATCCTTGCGTTCGGATTTTCTTATCCAATTTGAATTTATGGCTCTTTTTTGTTCAATAACTCCATTTATATAAAAAATGCAAACTTTGCAGATAAAGTAAAACAGTTATCGAGACCAATAAAAACAGCAAGACTGACAAAGTAGTTAAATATTTGAAGCGCTATAGTTACTCGGAGGACATCGAAAATTATTTTCAAAGGTATCATAGTTTTAGTTTTGGTAAATTATAATTATAACAAAACGATTTCATTTACATCGAGCAAATCAAAAAAGTTAGTTCCTCGACGAAACAAGTTATCTCGACACAATAGTACAACGAAATTTTGAGAAATCTCGAATCTAACCAAAATACTCTATGAAGATAAATAATGCCATTTATCTAAGAAAACGGGAATAGTTAAGTTACTGTAGCTGATATTAACATAAAAGGTTATCTCAAAAAAAAATTGTTAGCAGACACTATCATAACTTGCTGGTTTGTTGAAGTGACATTTTTGTCTTATTATCTTTTAAAACAGACATGAGTGCCTATTAGGTAACAAGGAAGAGGTGTGCAAAAATCACAACAGATATTCGACATTATGGAAGGCACAGTAGGTTTAGACCCTGGGTGTTGCGGTTTACCCCATTCTACAACATACATATGTAGTTGCCATAATAGTAAGGTTAGTTTAACAAGGTACAAACAACATATTTTATAATGAGAAACAACCCGTTCTACAATTGATCTTTAATTATAATAGTAAAGTTTACTTTTATTTTGCTATAACCTAAGAACCTTTTAGTATGTAAATGGCTTGAATGGGGTATCACAAATAAGAGGTTCTTTTGTAATTCAAGCAAAACCTTCTCCACAGTTTACCTTAAAGGAGCGCGTTAGATAAAACAAGCTATACGCACACCTTTATGAATTTAACATGATTGCTATGTAAACATTACATAAAACCATAGGTAAACAGATTAAAGGTGCCCTGATTGATACGTAAATAAATGTCACTTTTGTGAAGAATGGTTTAACGCTAATAGCTCCATTTTCGTATAAATAAAATAATTTACCTAAATAGCAAAGAATGCACAAGTTACCCTTAAATGAAACATGGAGGAAATATTTACATTTTACACGGTATCCAGTTTGGTGTTGGATAAGATAACCCTTGTTCTAGTCAAGTTGAGTACTTTAGGAAGCTATTTCAAAATAAAAATTCATCGTTTTAGACACCAGTAATTTGTAAACTGAGCGATCTAACCATTAAAAATTAGTTAATACATAAATGTTGCTTAAGAAGTAAAAAACATAATATTAAGATGGGGTATTTTACAATATAAAAGGATCAACTTTGTGCTAGAATGGTATGAAACATTTCTAAATGTTAAAACAAACAGAACATGCAAGTTTGCAAAAATGTTATCAACAACTATAAAGTATTCAGGGTTTATCAGGAGTAAATTGAAGGGATAAATTACAAACATGGAATTTAAGGGGAAACTGGGAATGTTTGATAATAATGAAAAGGCCTCAACGGAAAGGCATACAGGAGCCAATATTAATTCAGAGGTATTTCCAAAGCGCACAAGGAGATATATAATTTTAAGACTTGAACAAGTAGGAGAGCATATAATATTTAATTATTTACAGACGATAGCATTCTTCACTTCTATAAAGTTTACAATGTAGATTAGAAATACCATGAAATAAAATAAGGCATAATACAACAAAATTTAAATTTGCCACTTGCTATTTTAATATAGTACACAAAGCTTGGCAGCTTTAGAAGCTTGGAGATTTCTTTCAGTCTAAAATGAGAACTTTTAGAGATGGTGATGGTTATGATCAGAAAAGAAGTAAGTAACTGGGTAGAAATTACCGTTTCGGTGTTCACCTACACCATCAAGGAAAACAACGGAAGTTATAGGTATTGTGGATTAGGCTTAGGTTGTTCGAATTAATTTTTGAAACAGTTGCTTTTGGTGTTTGAAGTTGAGAAGTTGTACCGATAAAACACAAAGAAACCACTTTAAACCGTTAGATATTTAATCAGATTAGAAATTGTAAGTATACAAATTAGAAATTCACAATTATAAATACTGGAAATTATAAATTCTAGATGTTTTTTACTCATTACCTTCCTAGCTCCATTTATCTCCTAAGAACGTTTTAACATCCATCAAATTATTTCGAATACATTGCCGTATCTTTAACTTATGAAGACAATTGTCTTCATAGGCCTAAAAATAAAGAACAACTCATACCGTAGCCTTTGTCAAGTTAAACCATCTAATGAACGTACAAATAAATAACCACTCTGTAAATATGTCACTCATTGTTCTGAGGAACAGCCTTAGGTAGCATTAATTTGTTTATTAATGCACGAACAATTTGTAAACTTTACCTCAATTTTAGCTCAATTAATTTTTGTCGTAGTAAAGTTAGAATTCTTTAAATTTAATTTAAACTGCCAGCCAGGAAGGTCTAATGAAACAAAAGCTACACTAAATAATTATAAAAAATAACTTCACCTGGAAAACATTTCAAAAAACTCACCTGACCTGCAAACGTAACCAGTGTTTGACGGATCTTAGATATTCCTGTCGAGATTAAACCCAGACCACTCTGGTCATGTGTTACCACTCAACCTACAGAACCAGAACGGAGGATTATTTTCGTCAAGGTATTAAATCTTTTAGATCTACGAAAAATCGTTTCTGAAATCCTTTGGATATTCATTGAATTTCTAAAAATCGCTATACACTCTTCTTTAGATATTTAAAACTAAATTTCCAGAAAAGAGAAAGAATAATTTGTTCATATAATTCTGAAAAAACAGCCAACTAAGTTATTAAAATTTATAACAGGCCTGTCTGCTTGTTAAAAGGATTTAAATTAAAATTATAGCTATCTCTTCCAAGGTACATTAATCTCTTTAAACATGTCTGGTATAAGTAGTTATGTAAGCGAAAAACCACAAAGTAATTACAAAATGTCAGAAAATAAAGAAAAGCTTGATTAACTCTTTTTAAATCATATGTAGAGGATTTAAAACAATTGGAAACAGATAATGATATAGTTGATGAGGTATTAATAGAATTGCGTTAGCGTTTAGAAAAAACCAGAAAAGCTTGTAGATGAATTTGAGAAAATTCAAGTTGGAATCGAACAACTTAACGAAGATGATGACGAAAACATGAAAGAACGCGAATTGTTCGAAAAGGCTTATTATTCATCGAATTTAATTGCCAAATGTATATTAAAAAAATTTTTGAAAAAAAACGACAGACGCGCAGTCAAAGCAAACGTACGTTTAGCAGATTCTAATTTTAACAAATCCGCAAAAGTAGACTTATTGATGGGAGCGGGATTGTTCTGGAGTTTTTATCAACTACGGGTGCGATTCAGTTAGGGAATGAACAACCACTTTTACATAAAACTAAACTTGGATGGATTATATCAGGGCCAATATTATCGCAATTCATTCCTGAAGCAATTAATCGTAATTTAAGTTGGGAAGCATTTCTTCATAAGCAGGTATCGCAGTTTTGGGATCTTGAAAAACGCCCTACTGCTAGGTGCATGTCTAAAGAAGAAAAGGAGTGTGAATCATACTTCTTAAGAACGGTACAAAGAAACGAAGAAGGTCATTTTGTAGTTCCAATTCCGTTTAAGAAACTTGTACAAAGGTTAGGTGATTTACGGCAAAATGCTTTTAGTAGGATTTACAGTTTGGAACGTAAACTGAAAAAACACCCTCAACTGCAACAAAATTTTACTGCGTTTATGGCAGAGTATGAAAGGCTAGGACTTATGTTACTAGTAGGTGAAAATGAAGAATTTTCCGTTTTGTATTATTTACCTCATGACGGTGTTGTCCGAGAAGAAAGCGTAACAACCAAACTTTGCGTCGTGTTTGACGGTTCGACTCAATCAGATTTGGGCTACTCTTTAAACAATTTACAATTTGTCGGACCAACAATACAAAATGATTTACTAGTTATTATATTACGATTTAGGCAAGACAATTATGTTGTTTCGGCAGACATTGCTAAATTGTACCGACAAATACTTATAAACCCAGAGCAGCGAGGACTGCAACGTATAACCCAAATAAACCATTACAAATATATCACTTAAACACGGTCACGTATGAAACGACTTTGCTACAGTATCTTGCGATAAGATGTGTATATTATTTAGCAGAAGAAAACCAACAAAGTTACCCGGAAGCGTCTGCAGTAATCTCGCGGAATTTCTGCGTTGATGATCTGTTGAGTGACGCAAATACAAAACAGGAACTTTGAAGGCTCTGCGCAGAAATTACTTCTATATTACGTTCGGGTTGCTTTGAGCTACGGAAATGGATAACAAACGCACCGGACATATTGCAGTCTGTTTAAATGTCGAACTTACCTTCGTCCGTTTTAGATTTTAGAGTAAACCAAAATGCAAAAACGTTAGGACTTTTGTGGTCGTGTTCTTTAGACATGCTGTCATTCAAAATAACAGAAGTTTCTAAGTACACAACAGTATCGAAACGCAATATATTGTCAAGCATATCTCAAATTTTTGATTCTCTAGGTTTAATGTCACCTTGCACTATAATCGCAAAGATGCTTGTGCAAAAATTATGGTTATTGAAAGTAAATTGGAACGTGTCGGTACCTGCGAATATTTATATAACATGGATCACATTGCGAAAGGAGCTACCACAATTGAGCCAACTACAAATTTCACGCCACGTTATTTGTAAAGATGCTATGGTAGTAGAGCTTCATAGTTTTTGCGACGCGTCCAAAAATGCCTACGGTGCCTGTGTATACATTCGCAGCGTTGACAACGAACAGAACATCCATGTAAATTTGATTTGCGCAAAGGGAAGAGTAGCTCCTATTAAAAGAGTCACGGTCCCAAGGTTAGAGCTGTGTGGAGCACTTTTCTATCACAATTAGTGGTGAAGATTAAGGAATAACTCACGTTAAACTTTGATCCAACGGTTTTATGGTCTGATTCGACAATTGTGTTAGGTTGGATAAGAATTACTAGTAGTGTATTAAAAACATTTGTAGGGAATCGAGTGTCAGAAATTTAGGAAAGTACTGATACAAATAGTTGGCGAATATTCGAACGCACGATAATCCCGCAGACTTAATCTCTAGGGGAGCAAATCCTCTTGTATTGAAAGATTCTAAGCTTTGGTGGTATAGACCTTCTTGATTATCTGAACCAGAAACTACATGGCCTCGTCTATTAGGTCAATACCATGCCAAAGATTTACCAGACGTAAAACAACATTTACTTAAGGTTTCAGTGAAAGAAATAAGAGGCGTCATCCCGATGAACAAATTCTCAGATTTAAATAAATTGCAGAAAACAGCAGCATGGTGTCTACGTTTTCTACACAACTGTCGTTCAAAGGTTTAGAATTTAGGTCTCCTTACAATTAAGAAACTTGACGATTCGTTGCTTGGTCTAGCACGAATTGCTCAGAATCAATCCTTTTCTCACGAGATGCACGTCTTTTTACAAGATTAATGCCAAAAGTAAAATCCTTAGCTTAAGTCTAATTTTAGATTCGTGCTGCGTTATCCGAGTAGGTGGAAGACTATGTCAATCTAATCTGTAATTCGCCAAAAAACATCCTGTACTATTATGTCGTGATCATTATCTAACTAAACTTATTTTCAAACATGAACACTTTCGGTTACTTCATGCTGGGCCCCAATGATTGCACGAAAAACTATACACGACTGTATTAGATGTTTCAGAATGAACCAAAAACCAGTACATGCGATTATGGGAAATTTACCAGAGCCACGCTTCCATGCAGGTGCGGTATTCAACACTGTTGGTGTGGACTATGCAGAACCGCTGTTAATAAAAGATAAGGTGGGTCGTGGAAGTAAAACTTCTACATGCAACTTATGCTTGTTCGTGTGTTTTGCAACGAAAGCAGTACACTTAGAGGTGGTGTCCAGTTTAAGCGTGGAGTCATTTTTGCTTACCTTTAGACGCTTTGTAGCCAGAAGAGAAAAACCTGTTCAGGTGTACTCTGATAACCAGTTTTCTAGGCGCCAATTCACTTTTAAAGGAATTGGTGAAATTTTTAATAAAGGAACAAACTAAACTAGGAAAAATTGGCATTTAATTCCGCCCAATTCACCACACTTTGGTGGTTTGTGGGAAGCGAGGATAAAATCGGGTCATTTAAAAAAAGTTTTAGGTTGTGCGGCCTTAACATTTGAGGAACTAAGTACTGTTGTAGCACAGATTGAAGCAGTTTTGAACTTCCGTCTCTTTACACCATCTTCTGACCCGGCTCATTTCTTAATAGGGAAATTCTTAGTTGTTTTGCCGGAACCAAACTTGAGGGATCTTCCAGAGAATAGGCTGTCGCGATACCAGAGGATTCAACAGCTTCAACGACATTTCTGGTCGAGATGGGCTCTCGAATATATCTCAAAACTCTAACAGAAAGGCAAGTGGAATACTCACGGATCCCGCATCAAAGAAGGGACCTTGGTGGTAATAAAGGAAGATCACCAACCACCCTTATCTTGGATGCTAGGAAGTGAGACGTATCCAGTGGCTTTAGTGAAAACAGTTAGAGGTGTTTTTAAACGTAGAGTGGCGAAGTTGTGTGAGCTCCCTTTTTATTTTTAATTTTATTTTGGTTGTAAAAGGGTACCTAAAGGACAGTATAGCTTTGGTGGTCGAGATTACCACACCAAAGACAAAAATAAAGAAAGTAAAGTTGCTAAACTCAAGTGAGTTGTTTTAATTTTTATAAAGAAGAAATCCAGCACAATAATCAACAATGACGATAAGCCATAATTATTTAGACAATTTTCTTGTAATATTTTGTGTGTATTTTTGTTTAATTGCGAGAAATCTCAGATTGACATTCCCCATCTTCGATATATTTTTATGAGTGCTCCCACATGCAAGTTTCTAACTACGACTATTTATATCAAAAATATCCAAATACGTTTCGTGATTTGAAATCCGAAGGAATAAATAAATAAATATAAATTTTTAATTTTCTGAAAATTAACAGTTCTGTTTGTCTCGTTGGTGAATAAGAAGCGAGTTGTGAAATATCATTTTAAATTATTTAAAAATGGTTCTTAAGGGCCACACTATCCTGTTCTATGCACTTCTGTTCTTAAAACTTACAGTAATTTTATTTATTTTTGTAAACAAAATATTTATTAACACAGATTGTATAATTATTTATTCGTTTTCATCAGAGCATTATTAATAAAACATGTACTAACTGTTAAGAATTAAATGTAAAGAGCAAAAATACAGCACACAGCAGGCAACTACTTATACGGCAGATTATGCAAATTGACGTAGCGTACAATGGGTAGTCTACCTAAAAGGAGTAAGAGATCCTGCGAGGTTCTAGAACGTACAAAGGTAAAGTAAACCTAGACTATTCTTTTGAGAAAACATAATGAGAGTGCGTAAGATTCTAGGTATTCGACATTGAATTCAAGTAAAGAAATTGAATGACTACATACATACTCACAGTGCAGACAGCGCTCTCCAAAGAGATTTAATACTTCGCACAACAGAAGCATTTTTGTAAATGTTGAGGAAAGAAAGAATGATTGCGAGTTACAGATTTTATTATTAGTCGTTCTCACGCATGGAATCACTAACAGGCAAGAGCGTCATTTTCAAGACTTTATTGTGTTGTTAAATAATAATAATTGTTATTAACAGTTCTAATATTTTAAACAAAATAACCCTGTTACAATTTAAATATAAACACAGTTATTTTTATATCAGATCTTTCCCTGTGCAAGACCAGAATTAAATGAAGAGAGAATAAGACGTATTTATTATAATTTACATGTATTTCCTATATTTTATTCATATCGCATTTCACATCCCATGCAGTTAAATCTGATCAATCTGTAACTTGCAGCTGAGTATCCAATTTAAAATAACTGAAACTAAATGCAAGTAGGTCGTTGCAGACGTTAAGTGCTCCAGGGTTCATAGAACTTGGCTAGGTTGAGGAAAGGTTCTGTGTGTTCCATTTTAAGTTCCTACAATTTTACGTTATTTAAGCCTCTCTCTTATGTAATTATTTTCTCTGGGGCGTCTTGACAGCCGCGGTACGTGTCTTCTAGTATAAAACGTGGCATTTTAAGCTTTTTTTTCTCTCTGCAGGGGTGAACATCGTGCTAGAACGTTTGAACTTTCGCCGAGTGAAATGTGTGAGAAGCTTTGCGTCTGCTTCATGTGGTCTCATTAATTTATGTTACCTTGCCTTTGAGCGTTTTTTGCTTCTTTTATGAATGAACGAGGCTCTTCTTGCAGGAAGCGAAATTAAAATATGGCGCTACCTCGAATATATCTATTAAGGGCTGGATTTATATAATATAAAAAATAATTTTAAAATATAGCAAGATTAAATCTTGTTTACAAAGAGAAAAAGTATTTTTTAATAAAAATGATTTTGCCTTGTTAACAAAAGATTATTAAAACTGTTCATGAAAAAAATCCATGTTTACATTTTTATGAGAATGAGCTTCGAAGTTTTTTAAGTTTAAGAGCTTTCTGAAGAAACGCTGTTTGTACTTGCATTCTCCAAGCCTTCTGTGCTACAAGAAGAAGCATAAATAATGTAAAGTCGAGCGAAGGAAGCTTTGTGCACCTAGCGTGGTTTTTCACAATGATAAATTTTAACGATTTACTCGTTACAGTCTCTCTAGCTGCGTACATCTGAAATATTTATGTAATACTCTCAAAGGCTTTTGTTGTAAAATGCGTCCCACTAGAGCAATTTGTATCTGTTTTTTCTACCTGCTCTCTGGGCGTTTTGACTTTTGACTGAACAAACCCTTTTTAATTATTAAATTGAATAGATATGGAGATAATACTATATGATAATATCTTTTTCTTTTTTTTTTATTTTGTAGAATGTTTATTCACTTGAATATTTCAACGTGAGTTAGGTGTGACCCGTTGAAATTTTCTATACAAATTTAAATTTTCTAAACAAATGTAAATATTTATTTGTTAAACTATTATTTAGATAATATTTAAAAACACCAAACATAATATTTCGAAACCTCTGTAAAAACCATTTCCCAAGTTTTTCTAAAAACCATTTATGTTTAATTTAATTTGATCTATTTAGATTCTAAATTGTGATAAATTTTTTACATTTTGTTAATGTACCAGACTGCGATGCTCACTTGAAAACCAGGCAGTTGCTTATTAAATTAATCTAGCAATAATTATCGAGCTAGTAGCTCAGCTAGATATTGTTGAGATCACTTGACAAATTTCCAACTGCCGTCATAGAGTTTTAATTTTTATTGTCAAAGTAGAACACCATTATGCAGAGAATACAGAGATGAATTTGACATCAGGTCAGATTGGATCAGCGAATTATGGAAGTTGTACGATTCGTACCTGACGGGTCTGTTGATCGTGGACGTCCAAGGTCTGTGCAAATTGCTGAAATGGAAGATACTACCCTTCCGAAGTTCGAAGAAACGCCTTCGAAGAATATCAGAGGTGTCGCATAAAAACTTGGATCTGATCGGCGGCTTGTCTGGGATGTATGTATATTAGGAGCAACTCCCACTCATACGTCACATCAAAACACTAAAGTTCATTCTTTTGACAAGTCGTGTTATATGAACGGACGAAGCAAGCTTTACCTAACTTAGTCAACAAAATCCTCAGGTAACCTACCAAAGAAGCAACCAGTACAGCTCTAGTGTATATGGGCTGAAATATTGAGTACTAACTTGCATTCTGAATAGACTAAATGAAAGAAATTTTTATATTTTCTTGTTGGAAAGTAAGCTGCAGTAATCAATTATTGACTTCAAACGGTACTCCGTTAGGTATTGTTATGGGGTTTTGTAAAGAACCTTGTTCACCGAGCACCTGCTAACAAACAGAGAGAAGCTTGTACACCTTATTCAAGCGGATCTTCAGTTGGTAAGCAAAAGTATGCTGCACCAACACCACCTATATAACAAGGCCAAACAGCTGCTAAAACTAAATACCGTGACGTCATCATCAGTAGGCGGAAATTTGTTGAATGTTGTAGCGACTGCAGCGTGTTGTAGATTGCTAACCGGTTAATCTAAAAGCAGAGAGCCTATAAGTTTTTAGTTTTTGCTGCTTTTTGTGTAGGTAACAGTTGCCGTGACACATTAATCTTTGAATATTGCGTTTCATAATGCCATATACGTGTTGTGTACCGGCTTGTAGAAGCAATTATGATAAAGAATCCGAGAAAGTTAGCGTGTTTTCGTTTTCGAAAGATCCTAACCTGCAAAGCAAATGGATTAAGGCTATTTGTAGAGAGGATTTTATAATAACAAAAAATTCCAAGGTATGTAATAATTTTGTACATTAACACTCATCATGTTCTTAAACATTTGCATTTATTAGGTATGTAAACTACATTTTAGAGATGTAGATATTGAAACAACAGTGAGCATGTGGGATGAAAAAACTGGAAAGAAGGTCACTGCACCTTTGTCGTATCCAAGACTTGCAGCGGGTAATTCATACATTTTATATTTTCAATGTGATTTATAAATTAGAGTTTAATTATAAATTAAAACAGGTGCCATCTCAGTATTTGTACCAGGATGCCCATCGTATTTGTCTTCCACATCCACCTCTGCTACATCTCGGGAAAGCCCTGAAGCAAGAAGAAATCGTTTAGAAAATGATTTCCTAAGGAAGACTATTTCTGAGAGTGTGGAATCGTATGCTCAATATAAAAACAAAGTGCCAGTAGAAACGTTTGAAGACTTAAAATTTAAAATAGACAATTTTCAAGTGCCAGATAAATGGATAATAACGAAACATGAAAAAGTGTTAATTTTTTATTAATCTGTAATCCAGAAAATCCTAAATTACAATGCAGTGTTGGGATTAATGAGGATTTGAGTGTGTTTGGTTTTGTTGAAAATGTGAAGTTAACATCAATTGGTAACTTGAAGTTACCAGAGTACATTAATTATATGAATGTGATTGACAAGTTACTTAGTGATATTAATCAAGATATTTCTGAAAGAGAAGACAGTGGAATGTGTATCCAAGTTATATTAAGCTACTGTGATCGAATTCAAGAACTGCTACCTGACTGTAAAAATAATGTTGAATTTATAAAAGAACAGGTAAAGTTATTGCCTGTGCATAAATCTAGACTAAGATATTCATGGGACTTGATGCTGTTTTGCTCCTTGTTGCATTCTATTTCCCCTCATGCATACAGATTTTTAAGATCATCCCAAAAATTAAAAATACCAAGTACTTCTACAATTCGACAAGTATGTGGCAAATTTTCTTGTAATCCACAGCTTGAACAAAACCCCAAGGATTTACTACGTTATGTTTCATCAAAATTTAGTTTATTATCAGCTGAGGATAAATTAGTTATTCTTTTAATGGATGAAATACATTTAAAAGAAAATCTCGATTATAAGTCGGGAAATATTGTGGGTAACGCTTTTAATGATGAGAAATTGGCAAAAAGTGCCCACGTATTTATGATCAGTAGTTTAATGTCACCATATAAAGAAGTAGTGCATATTTTACCAGTTAACAAAATGACTGGAGAAGTGCTACACACTTTTTTAAAAAATATTGTGATTGGATTACACAACAATGGTTTTGAAGTTTTGGGTGTTGTTTCTGACAATTACAGTATAAATAGAAAAGCCATATCGTACTTTAGTAATCCGCCAGAAGTCAAAATCGTGTATCCCAATCCTGCAGATGAAAATAAGCCATTGTATTTTGTAATTGATACTGTCCATATATTAAAAAATATTCGTAATAATTGGTTAAACAAACGAAATCAAGACTTCAAGTATCCAAATTTTTCCAATATGGAAATTAGTGAAACGGCCTCTTCTGAAGCTTTAAAGGAAATGCATGCTTCAGAAAGTACCTCGCTGTTAAAGTACGGGTTTAATTTGTCATTAAAAACGCTGTATCCCTCAAATTTGGAAAGACAGAACGTAAGATTGGCTGTAAATATTTTTAACAGTAGTATATCTATCGCACTAAAGGAATTAGGGCCCAGGAAACATTTTAAAAACTGGGAAGGCACAGCCAATTTTATTGAAATCATATCCCGGTGGTGGGATATTGTCAATGTAAAAACGCCTTTGAAGGGACAGAGATTGCGAAATGTATTTCAAGAGCCAATAACCCTTACATCCATTCACATTATCTCATTTTTAAAGACTTTTTTAAGTTGGCTTAGTAAATGGGAACTTCTGGAAGATGGTATTACGTTAACAAAAGAAACCCATTTTGCTTTGAAACACACCACAAAGGCATTAATACACATGTAAAATTTTTTGTTAGAAAAGGAAAACATCAATTATTTCTTGTGTGATAAGATCCAAACCGACAATTTAGAGGAACGATTTGGAAAGTATCGTCAACTTGCTGGATCGCAATATCACGTTTCTGTTCGGCAGATATTCGAATCAGAGGCAAAATTGAGGATACAGGCTGTAATGCCTCTTGCCTTAACATCACATAATTTTGGTGAGATTATATTTGATGTTAATTGTGTGGACGGTGCAAGTTTGCCAAGTCAGAAAGAAAATGCCGAATGTAACGTTGCTGATATTTTGGCTAACAACTGCATGGTCGACGAAGATGATCTTGATGAAATATCAGATACAATGTGGCCTCTGTTGACCTACATTGGTGGCTACTGTAGCCATCAAATTACTAAAAAACTCAAATGCAATTACTGTGTAGAGTTCTTAAAAGGATCCAATTCTGAAAATACTAGACTAATTGCAGCTAGTGATAGAGGAGGATTAAGTTATCCACATGAAGATGTGGTTAGGATTGTGGCTTCTGTATACATCATCTTCCAAAAACTTATTTCGTCCCCAATAGAGCATGTTTTTGTAAAACAAATTAATCAACGTGCCACAGTGATTTCTTTGGGAATGGAAAATATACCAGATCATGTTTTTATTGGTCATGCATGTGTCAGTCACACTAGTGAATTTTTAATTAAAAATTTTTTACATATTTCAGCAAATATTCTCTTAAATAATTATACAAAAAAAGCAGAATGACATTGTAAATAAAAAGAATATGCCTATGTGCAAGAGACAAAAACTAGATAAGAAAGTGTAAAAAAGAGTCCCATTTAGATATCTAAATATAATAGCCACATAAGTGGGTATGTGGTTTGTTTAAGTTGAAATGTTATTAATATTGTGCTAGTTATTAATTATTATACATATATATATATTTGTTTCTCTTAATTAATTAGTTAGTTAGTTTATTTCCTTAATCAAGAAATGATGTTGGAATAGAATAAAATATATATGTGCATATAAAATATAAATAAATGTGAATAATTGTATGTAAGTATAACATTATAAAATATAAACATATTAGAATTTAAACGAAGAAATTTAATAATCATGACAGGGTATGTATTTGCTGTTTTAACTATCATTTATAGTTTAATTTTTTGTAAGATTTTTTGTGTTTAATTTTTTAAATTTTAATAAAGATTTATGTATGAGTAGCAAATTATGCATTATCTTCCAATATTGTTCTAGGTATTTTAAAGTTTTAACTTCCAAGAATAATAATACATCAAGTGCTGTGTATTATTCTTCATTGATTACATTAGCATCATGGTCATGTCACAAGATGTAAAAAAAAGTATCAATGCAGTCAAGTACTACATTAAACGCGATACGTGCTTATAACATGAAGTGTAATACCACCTAATTCTGAAGCCTACTGTTGATGACGTCACGTTTCGTGCCGCTTGGCCTTGTTATATAGGTGGTGTTGGCTGCACCAGCTGCACAAAACTATCGTCCAGAGGGCAACAGTATTTAATACCAAATGGTATCCGAGACACTACTCTATTAATAAAAAATAAATCTAAAAGAATTTTGTTTTTTTAAAGAACTATCTGTGTGTTGGTAAGAGCTTTTCAAGAAATTGAAGCACATATTGAATAGATGCTCAAAATCGTAATAAGATTTTTCTCTCGGTGTGCTGCGCACACATGGCTGTCCAATTCATCGCACATTCAAACCTTCATGTATTTAGATACTTCATCATGTGATATAATTTTTTTTGGTGTTTTATAACTAGTTGTCAATGTCGAAAGTTGACGATTATAAACATTTGCAATTGATTTCACGTATCGATGTTATAATGGCAGTATCGATGTCGTAATGAAATCATTATACATTCCTATGATCTTGTCCAACTTTATTTTTTAATTTACCGTCAATGGTTTTTCTTTATTAATTTCTTTAAACTACGTTCGTACAAAAATAATTGTATACAACTCGAGTGTAATGTGTGTTTTTTGAATTCGTAGGGTTTCTTTAATGCTACAAAGCGTGAAATCATATTAGACAAAAATTATTAGAGCATATCATACCTTTTATTCAGCGGTATAACTTTTTACAACCTTTAATTTGCACTTAATTTATAGAAACTGATTTTCTTGCAAGAATGGTTCCAAAACCATCCAGATGTATGGGGGTGCTTTAATCTCCAGATATTTATTTTGTGTACAAAAGTGTCTGAAATCTAACGCAGCCAATACATAGCCTGCTTTGCTTAGAGAGAATATTGTCTCTTCTTTTTCCGTGAGCATACACATTTTTTGAAAAACCTCCAAACACCGTTATAGTCCAGTATATAGCTAGCCTGAGAGGTGTCCAGCTTACATTAAATCCGGTAAAAGATGTTTTTTCTAGGATTGTTTGGTATGGTAAGGGAAATGTGAAACTAAGTTTGCTATTTTGAAAGTCCTGGGGAAAGCTTTTGGTAGGCGAAAAACCTTGAGATTTTCGCACCTTTTTCAATTTCTTGCTTATAACTTTTACACGACGTCTTCCACAGAAAACGTTATACGTTCCAAAATTAAAGTAGACAGACTTTTCTACAAAATGCACTGGTCAAAGTCAATGTTATATGACGCTAACGCATCTTAAAATGCAGGTTTCAGTCTGCAGATATCCAGACGTCGTTGCTGCAAAATAAGATGCTTGTTGTGGATGGAGAGTTTCTCTTTCACAAAGTTGCGTGGGAAAGAAATGAATCATTTATTTTTATCTGCAACAAGTACGTCAGCTATGTCAAGAGGCAATACAGATCAGCAGTAATTGTCGTGTTCGATGGCTACCCAGCGAGGAACTAAAATCTCAGAAAGGGTTCGTCGTTCCAAGATAAAGACTTCACCTGTATCATGTTCG
Organism: Ignelater luminosus; assembly: GCA_011009095.1. Classification (NCBI taxonomy): domain Eukaryota; kingdom Metazoa; phylum Arthropoda; class Insecta; order Coleoptera; family Elateridae; genus Ignelater; species Ignelater luminosus. The sequence continues at coordinate 145,414 of VTPC01001032.1, forward strand.
ATGAGAGAACACTCCCTGCTGTTCCCCAAGAGAAGTTCTTGGAGAATAAAAGTAATAAGAGCCGTCTGATTTAACTGTTGAAAACTTAGTTTGAAGAAGGCTTTCTACAAGTGTTGGAGTCAGCAAACGACGCGGATGTACCCATTGTCAATACAGCTTTGTCACAATCAAATACTTTTAATAGCGTTGTTATAGGCAGTGAAGATGTCGACGTGCTCCTTGTGCTGCCAGAACTTTCTAGTACCACCAGAAACAATGTATACCTTCTCAAACCAGGAAATAGTGGCAATGGTGAGATATATACTTCTCGACCTCATCGTATTAGTAAGACCCTGACTACCTTCTATTTGCTCATGTTTTCTCTGGTTGTGACCCAATGTCGTCTCCATTTGGCCATGGAAAAACAAAGCTACATGCCCTCATTGAAAAAACCCCTGCTTTGACGGAAGCCGCTTCTGTGTTTTACAAGGCTACTGCATCTACAGCGCAAATCAGCAGAGCAGGAAAGAAGATTTTTATGACACTGTATGACACTGTATGACACTGAAGCAACCACATTTCAAGGAGTCGATGAGCTGAGATACCACTTCTTCGTCAAGATGTCCACTAAAGCCAAGTTCATCTTACCGAGATTTCCACCAACACTCCACGCAGCCGACAATTACAGCTTCAGAACGTTCCTTCAAGTTCAGTGCTGGCTCGGGAACAGCTTGGACCCACTTAAATGGGGTTGGAAAAGAAATAGCCTCGATCTCATCCACATTTAAATGAAAAGGAAACTGGCCTAAGATTTAGTAGACGAAGAAAGACTGGAAGAGGAAAAACAAGCCACAGCAGCCGACCTGAAACCTCAAGGATTTCTAGAAAATAAAGAGCCTTAACCTGGATCTACAATGATTAAAAATGTATTTATCACTTTTTAAACGTTTAACTTTTTATAAAAATAATAACAATTTTTTTCAAGCTTCTACTATTCGTTTTCTGAAGACCTCTAAACTATTATATATTATGTATATTAATACTTCTACAACACAGGTATTGGTCATTCATCATAAAAAAATATAACGGGCACTATAAACGCTCACAAAGAAGTCGAGATTTGCAAAAACCTGCATTTTAAGATTTTTTGGAAAATTTCATCAAATTTCAAAGTTCTGTAGGAAACGGTTAACACAATATAAGATTGACTTTGATCAGTGCATTCTGTAAGACTTTCTGTCTACTTTAATTTTGGAACGTATAAAATCTTCTGTTGGAGGCGTCGTTTAGGAGTTATAAGCCAAAAACTGAAAAAATTGCAAAAATTTTGAGATTTTTCGACAACCAAAAGTTTTCTCCAGGACTTTTGAGGTGGCAAACTTAGTTTCACACTCCCCCTACCATACCAAACAATCCTAAAAAAGAAATGTTTTACCGGATTTAATGTACTAAGCTGGAATGTATCTATTATATTGGACTATTAGAAGTTCAAGTACATTTTTTTACTCCACCCTGTAACGAATTTATTAAGAATCATTATTAGTCACATAAAATTCCGTAGCCCGAGTGTGTAATTTAATTTTCTTCGGCATTTCGTGTGTATTACATACCCTATTTTGTTAGAAAACCTTCTTTTGGGTTGGTTGTTAATTTGTTTATTAGAATAAGCGTGTCCCTTCTCCTTCATGTATTCCAGGAGTGTTTATCATTTGTTTTCCTCCCGTATATTCCATATTTAATAAGTTTCAAGATTTCCGCGTTTGGATTTGGCTTTAGGAGGTCACTGCGCTACGACCAAGTTGTTGCTTATTTACCCAGGTACGGGTTTACTACCGGCCAGTCAATTAAGAAATGTAGTTTCTTGTTAGATAATATTTTTTTTATCAACAGAGATCAAGGCAGTTTTCTAAAAAACGACCATTTAGCAGTAACTCCTTGGGCAAAATTCTCGGCACCTGTTGTTGGTCTCGGTAGTCGCGTCCAAAGACTTTGTCGTCAATCTAGATGAAATTTTTACTGACGACTCTACATCGAAAATAAGTCGACACGTGTTCTACGGTTCGTCTGAATTAAGCCGTCTGGCCTCGCGAAAAATTATAAGTCGGGAAATAGCTAGAATTGGCTTTCACAAAACTGGCGTTGCTCCAGCTGTCTTAACCGAATTCAATGAAACTTTTATAGGTGTTTCTACTACATCGAAAAGTATTAGATCAGTGTACAGAGGTTTGTCAATATATGCCTCAGAAAGGCCAGAATAAAATTCACAACATAACTAAGCATAAGCTTATGAAGGCTACATCAAGCGGTTGTAATCGGTGGGTATAAAGGAGAGTAAAACATCATTATCTTTAGAATATGGGACAGCTTCAATTGAAATGTGGGATGAGTGGTTATTCATTATTAGTAATATGCAATGTTTTTTACAGCATTGAGCTTACCATTGAATGTGTATGAGAACCGAAAGAAATAGTACATTCTGTCGTTATCTAGCCACTTTTCTTGGATAAGACCTGACCATCTATGGGTGCACGAGCATTGAGGAAATGTTCATGATAGTTTTACCTTTGAAAACACAAACAGTCAATAGTGGAAGCGCTGTTGGTGCTATTATTATAGGCAGCACAGTACTGTGCCCATATTTATCTGTTTCGTCTAAATGTTAATATTCTATCTTCTTCTTCTTCTGCGCTTCAAGTTATAGGCCTGTTGCCTGTTACTATACCCTCTATATTTCCCTTGGTCGTTCTACACTTCCTCTTCCTCTGTAATGTAGTGCTTTAAGTGGCAACCTCTCTTCTTTCATTGTACCATTTTCTTCTGTTTTCTTTTATTCTGTCGTTTAAATTAAATATGGTTGGTTTTTCTCGGATACCTATGATTAATTTCTCGTATAACCTTTATTTTGTCTTAGAAATTTCATCCCTTGTGCTTTTGTGTTTAGTTGTCGCCCATATTTCCCTTTCATAAGTAATAGTTAGTGCAGCTACAATTTTTCAAATTTCTAGAAATTATTCCACATATGTAAATTTGTTGATTTTTTTGTTGTATATCCTTAGTACGATATATTTGCATGTGATGTTGCAGCCTAAATATTGGAAGTATTTGATTTGCTTTATTGTCTTGTTGTTTATTACTATTTTGCCTCTTACTGTTTCGGGTCCACGATAGGCCATTACTTTAGTTTTACTTGCAGATACTGTCCTATTGTAATCTTTACAGATCTGTTCAAGCTTGTAGATGCCTATTTAGAGATTGTCCTCGTTTTCCCCTATAAAAGTAGGGCCGGCTGCATATAATATTATTATGTTGAGTATGGTGCTCTTGTCAAGTTGAATACTTTTAGGCCGGGTTGCACAAAGCTTTGTTAAATGTTTGATCGATTGATCAACCACTAAATCAATTGTTTAACCAATCAGAAGTAGTTAAATATTCAGACTTATCCAATCAGATCTGCTAATCAACTGATCAACTTAATGAATGATCAAATTATTTTTGTGCAACCGAGCGTTATTGTATCTAGTTTTTCACTGTTGGATTATCTCGTCTATGTATAGCTTAAAGAGGGTGGAGAGAATGCTGCAGCCTTGTCGTACACCTTTGTTTGCCCTGGTACTGCTCGTTGTTTTGCTTCCAACGTCTAGAGGAATTCCTGTTTGCTCATGTTCTTTTCCTTTTTTTCACATTATCAAATGCTTATTCAAGGTCTCTCAAGCTATATGTGTTTCTCTATTATATTTATGTTGTTTCTTTATGATCTGTTGTAAAGTGAATGTGCGTCCTTTTTTAAGTCCTATATGTTTTTTTCCTATTATTTCTTGTATTATTATTTGGAGCCTATTATTCAGAATTTCGGCATAGATCTTATAAACCGAGACTGATTCCTGTAATTTTTACAATTGTTTTTATCCTTTTTTAGAAAGTAAAATCACTTTTGCTTTTTCTCCGTTCTGTTGGAATCTTGTTTTCTTTCCAGCATTTATTAAACAGGTAAAGTAGTCGTAGGTGTAATAGGAGGCCCACGTATTTCCATAACTCAGTGTCTATGTTATATATTCCAGTAGCTTTTCGTTTTTCTTTGTAGACTCTGGTACTTCTGTCAATTCACTCATATTTAAGTCATATTTAGTCCTCTTGCGTCAGTTACCGGTATTGGAGCTTCAATGGCTTCTTCATCATACCATAGTTATTTGTAGTGATTAATCCATTCTTCTTCCTTTATATTGTTATTTCCTAAGTTATCTCTTTCTTGTTTGTTAAGTGTTTTCATAGTTTTATATGCGATGAACTATCTGTCGTGTATATCATCTTCGATCTCACTAATGTAACGATCCCATAATTCTTGTCTGGTGATTTTATTTGCTATGTTTTTTTTATGTTTGTATTTTTTGTTGTTTTTTGTCTGTAGGACTATTTATATACTTTTTGCAGGAATTTTGTTTTGCTTCAGCTGCTTTTTCTATTTCATCCGTCCAGATTCTTCTTTATTTATGTTATTTTGTTGTTGTAGTAGGTAGACTTTGTGTACTCTTGTGTCACGTACCCTCTTGCTGTCTAGTTGTGTAATTTGTGTGTGCCCTTTTTTTTAAAAAAAAACCTATTGGTTATTTTTAGATTATTAAAGGGACTGTAGTCTTTTAACATTTTTCCGTTTTGGTTCTATATGTTTTCTCCAAATGTGTCAACTATTTTCTCTATCGGTATGTCTTCTATTCTAGCATTGAAGTCTCTCATTAGTATAATTTGATTTGTTGAGTTGTATTTATTAATTATTGACTGTAGTTCTGCATACAGTAATCTAGTTTCGTCTTGTTTTTCTTCTTCTGGCGCATAGACCGCTATTATTGTTGTGTTACCTCTATCAAGCTTTATTCTAACTGAGATAATCTTTCGTTTATGTATTCATAGTTACTTATTTTATCCTCCCAGTTTTAAGTATATACAATGCTACTCCTTTTGTTGCCTTTTGATTCTACTCTACACCACTCAATATCATGATATAGTCACCTACATATTTGTAATTTCCTTTTTATTCCGGTAATTGCAGCAAAGTCGATCTTATTTTCTTTCAGAAGTTTGACTAACTCTTTTTCTTTCAATGCTATATTTCTTATATCCCAGGTTGCTAGTGTTAGTGTTTTATGAAACCATTTTATCTTCTTCCCATTTCTCGCGTTTGTCTTTGTTCATTGATCCGTCTTATGTCCGGAGCTGTGTTGGATACTGCAAGTACCCTGATTTTTACAATAGTTGATTACTAACCAACAGATCAACCTTACTGCTTTTTCAACTGGGCTTGGGATCGGCTATAACGAAGTTAGTAGTATTCTATCTGGAGTATAATTATATTGATTTCTCAAATAACTGCTTTACATTTGAATTGTTGAAAGCTATTACCCTTGTCTAAATAGTATTGTCAAGCTTGAGCTAGAGTACGTCCTAATGCCTTTTCATAAAGCTTCTGTAACATCTAATAGATTACTGCAGTTTCATTTCTCAACTTGTTTTCCGGAACTGTTTTTTCCAGTTTAGTCGCGTACTCATATACCACTTTTTGCGCATTCACTTATGTCAATCCATAAGGTAAAACTTAAATCTCAAAACAAGTTTTTTCAGCTAAAATGCATACGAGATTAGTGTAGACATGAATGAAACTAATGCAAACTTTCCACCTGTACGCTCTAACCCCTCCTTGCCTTTTCTAATATCATTGTATCATAGTAAATTGTTTTAAGTTGAATATTTTGTATTCTAAGTTAACCTACTTGCAGTTCCAATCAATTATTGTATTCACCATTAAATTTAGGGAGATCGATAAACGGCAATTGGAAATCACTTCATTGATGTGATTCAATGCATGAAAACTATTAACAATTACTCTGTTATTAATACTCCCGAAGTAACGATTTCTAATAGTGAATACGCCAGTTTAGAAGTTTTTGATTGAAATAGAATTTGTCCACAGACGAAAGTGGAAGTTAATCAGTATATCTTAAAATATAAAATTTTATCAAAATGATTAATTTGTTCGTTTTTACTTCATTGAGTGAAAATCTTGATTAGTTGAATTTTGTATCTTACAGGTACAATTATATACAATTTGATTTAAAATTTACTCTTATTTTACCATGAAATATATGTTAATGCCAAATTTTAATATTTCACAATCAAAATAACTAATAAAGCTTACATTTTAATATTTAATGCCGAATGTTTGTAAATACAAAAAACGCAATGTAGATAATACAAATTGCATATCCAACTAATTTTATTCAGTCGGATTGCTCAACTGATGCAGCTTCTATTTTACCTGCGAGTACTGCTCTTGGTCCCCTATATGGAAAAAAAGTTTCATTACAGTAAATGCTTCCCGGTTTACAGTTTTGTCCGTCAATTTTCTTATATATATGAACAATTTGAACCCATCCAAAAAAAAACAAGAAAAAATGAAAAAACTATAACAGATAAATTACAGGGAGTCACTCATAAAATTTCTGGAGTGAAACAAATAATAATTTGCAAATGTTTTAGAGTTAACTATACTAAAGATAAACTATTAGGTCAAATTAATTTAAATTATTATTTGAGTGATTTTGATCTGATTTGTAAACTTATAATCTGATTAAAGCGTTTTTAATGCCCTGAACACATTTTAGATGTCTATTGTTTTTGATAAGTCTCATTTAAAGATATACCTGCTGATTGATATATAACATTTATTAAAAAGACTTCACATAACATTGATAAGCACTTAAGACTCATTTAATACGGTGAAGAGTACAACCTTTCAAGCTTAACTATTTAGGAATTGTAATTCCAGTTTTTTTTCTTTCAAGAGTAGTTAATCTTGATTCTAAAAAACTACGATTGGTGCTTTCTCAGAGATATTCACAGATTTTACCTACATCCATTTTATATTTTTATTTTTTGGCATTTCTTTCTATACAGTAACGACATCTCTACATTTTTGCTGTACGACCAGTAAACCAGCCTTATTGGCGCCATGTCAGTCATGGATTTCATAAAATAAGGTAGAAAACAAAAAAGAGAATAAACATTTTGATTTTGTTTTGTCAGATATCAAGTTGATTTATGTATTTGTGCAAAATGAAAAGGGTTTAATTACCAGTTTATAAAGCATTAACGAGTGTTTTCTTTGTTACTTAATGTTATCGTGTTCATTAGAGAGTTAACAACAAACAATCACTTCGGTGCTTGTTTCTGCCACAGAACTGTAACTCCATGTTAATTTATACCACTTCCTATTCTACCCGCTGCATAATTTATGCAAATTCTTTTAAACGAAAATGCGAATGCGAATTCAGTGTACACACAATTTCCAGCGTATACAAAATCTAGTTAAGTTTATCCCAACGACACCCACGCATAAAACAGCTTGTCAGAACCGCAAGACACTTCTGATCCCTTCCATGCTATATTCTACACAAATCCTGTCAAATACGTTTCCTATATACTTTTTCTAACGAACAAAGCATCTTTCCAGTTACAAGCATCCTTAAAAACCAAGTAGTTTGAAATTGCTAAAATTCCTAGTTTACATTCTATTATTATAAATTAAGTACGTTATCAGACACTAAGAATTATAAGTTTCAGGAAGTATTTAAACACAAAGATCCATCAAGTGGGAGTTCGAGAACCGAAAAGGATGAGAAAACCAATAAAGGAAACGAAGTTAGAATGATATCGGGTATATCCGGACGCCCAGGGGATATTTCATCCTTCAAGGACTTGCCTGGACAACTCAAGCCTTTCGGATATTTCTGGAATTACAATCGAGAGACTGACACAACATATAATGCGCTTCCTGTACAGCAAAATTGAAAAAAATTTCTTTGTTGTCAGGATGGTTATTCAATTATGATTATCCTCGCAAAACACTTTTTTTTACTGCAAGTACATTTCATCTTTTTCTTTCCTACCGCATATAAAAGTTAATTGAAATTTTTAAGTTATTTTAGTTAGTTCAATTTCAGAGAAGTTGAATTGAAATAAAATTACGTTAGGGAGAAAACCTTTATGAAATTTTATGACAAAAAATTCATTCTCTAAAAGCTTGAATGATGTAAAGGAAAATGGAAAATTATAAAATAAGAGTACTTCTCTAAAGTGGCGGGCGTCTAGAAACTTGTAATAAATCGATGATTTATTTTTGTATCATGTCTAAGCACGCTACATCCCTGTTATACAACTTAATCTTTTAGTTTATATTGAATATGAAGCTTGCTGGAAGAGACTGAAGCCTGGAGATTAAGGAGTTTGTATGCTATTCAGTAATGTCAGGTTTACTAAAGTTTATGTCGTTTTGGTTTAGTTTCGCTGTATTAAATATTTATAATAAACCAGGAAACAGGAAGTTAAAACAAGAATTACAGTGCAAGCTCTGGGAGCATGAAGGGTTTTGTTTAATGTGGTGTAATGGTTTAGAAAGTGTTTCGGGCATTTTTCTTTACTTCCCTATTTTCCGTCTTTTAAAAACTAAACCTTGGTTTTTATCTTTATTATAAAGTTATTAGGTTTAACATTAATTTTCAATTTCTAAACAACGAGAGTTACTGGTAAAAGTAGTAATAAACCAATCGGGAAGGTGAAATCCGAAGATGATCCAAGTCTGGTTTTAAACCTATCAATCTCTATCCAAGGGTGACTAATGAGGTTCTTTATCCACCCAGAGAATGACAGTCTTGTAGTTTCATAAATAGTTATTGATTTTGATTTATATTTATCTAAGGCAAGAAAATTAAAAATTTAAATCCGACTAATATCAACTAAAATCTACTGTAAAATACGAAAGACAAGTTTTACCACATAAACAACGAATCTTGTTGCTTGTCAATTAATGTAATAATTCAAACAAGTCACAAGGTTACAACTGGTAAGAAGAAAACTTTGTTAATTGGTTTTTTAAATAGAACAAGAAAACATGATTTATGGGTAAATTAAAAACAAGCACGAACCAATAAGTTGTATTATTTGATCAAAACTTAATTAATTAGTCAGTAAGGTAACCAGTTTTCTTTGAAGATAAATAAATAGGAAATGCACAGCTGTTAAGTAATACAAGATTTCTTAAATAACTTGATTAGTAAGAATAACAAAATTGAAATTACCACTAATCGTTGAGTTTCTTTAAGCAACTCTCAGCGGTTCTAAAATAGATAAGAGGTTCTCACATATCATCGACCAGTTTAGGGAGATCCATATCTTATATGTGTGCTGTCTTCAGAGTGGAAATACATTATTAAACCACCTTGGTACTATTACCAGTAACAGCAGATGGTAAGATAAAGATTAGAGAAACAAAGTACAATGTTGCATTGTCTTTCAATTCTCCAACATTTTTGTAGGTTAGGTTTTCAAGATAGAAAACACGGTAGTGGTTAACTAGTCCTGGAAATAAAAGGAATACCCTAAATTGATTACTTGTAGCTATTGGAATAACAATTTTTTTCTTCGGAATGCTCGGTGACTGTGTACACTACTGATTGATTTTACTTTTACTTTCACTCAAAGAGTTTCATCACCCGATAAGAGACCTACAAAAAATATAAATTTTTTAAAATTTATACTATTTTACCGTCTTGTGTCCTAATCTTTTCCAATCAAGCAGGGGAGTTCCCCAGTAAACTCTATAGTTCCCCATTATTATTTTACTAAACGTAATTAAATTTTTTTCATAGGTCAGGGATTCCCCCTACTATGATACTGAGGATGAATGTGCAAAATGTATTCAGTTTCTGTTAGTTGCCGTGACACGTTTTGATAATAGTAAACGCCTTACAGATGAAGAATTGCTATATTTACTTGAAAACGATGTTCCCGATTTTGCAAATTATGAAGTGGATGCAAGTGATACAGAAGAAGTCGATGTTGTATCTGAAGTAGATGAAGAGGATGATGTTATTGTCACTAATCAGGAGACGTACGCCAAAATTGAAGACATTGCAGAATAGAGCAGTTACATTAAAGGTTTTTTACAATATGTGGCAAAAAAGGGAACCAAATGTTTGAAAATACCAATAGACCTACGAGCTAAATTACTAAAAGCCAATATTCGGAAAACGGAACTTTACAGTTTATAGCTCAGTCATTTCAAGTATGGAAAATGCTTTTTTGCTATTTCTCAGTCCTAACATCATTGATATAATAGTAACTGAGACAAATAGAAAAGGTCAAACTTTTTATAATCTAGAATCTATAAACTAGAATTTATACACCAGTTGACGCTATCAGAGTCAAGGCTTACTTTGGACATCTTCTCACGTTAGGAGCACTGCATTCTTCTAAAAAAGGTGTTGATATACTTTGGTGTCGGGATGTATCTTACTGCCATCCAATAATACCGCTGCTATGTCAAGAGACAAATACAAAGAAATTACGACATTCTTGCGATTTGGTAACTTTGAGACTAGAGATGAACATAAAAAGCAGATAAACTTAGCTCTAGTAAAGGACTTGTTTGAAATTTCTGCTTAACAATCTAAGAAGTCTTTGAACCCAAGTGCTTATCTATGTGTAGACGAACAACTTGTACCATTTCAAGGGCGAGTACCTTCTAGAGTTTACATAAAAAGCAAACATGACACGTATGACATAAAGGTGCGAGCTCTTCCTGATTGTGAAAATTTGTAAGTTGTGTAGGTATAGAACTAAATCAAAATTTATTTACCTTTTTACTTTAAGAAAACAAGGCAAAGTGCCAAAAAGGAATCAGGGTTTAAGGGTTCTGTTAGATATGGTTCAGCATTTCCCACAGGACTGTGGTATAGCTACCAATAATTTCTTTACCAGCATGGCACTTGCTAAAGCATTGTGGAAAAGGAACATGACCCTGTGCGGTACGCTGCGTAAGAATAAGGCATTTATCCCTAAAGAACTCCTGCCAGCAACATATAAAAAGCCCTGCTTAAGCTTATTTGCTTTTCAGAAAAACAGATCTAGTATGGTATGTTCCAAAAAAATGAGCTGATGTAATCCTGCTATCTAGTGAACATAAAGATGATAAATTGGGTAATGAAGATGAGTCTTACAACCTAAAAATAATCTTACACTACAACAAAACAAAAAGTGCTGTGGATGTCACAAATAAACTGACCAAAGGATATACGATGCAGAGAAAAACAAATCGGTGGTTAATGACAATATTTTATTACCTCATAGATATTGCAGGCATAAATGCGTATAAACTCTGGCTTCTTGCTAAATCTGATTGGCTGAAAAATAGATCAAATGGTCGTAAAGTTTTGTTATTGGAACTAGGCAAAACACTAATAAAAGGGAATGTTATACACCATTACAGCAACAAGCACATCCAATCAAATAGAAAACGATGTTTTTCCTGAGCTATTGAAAAGTGTTTAATAACGATCCGAGAATACAAATGAAGGTAAAAGACGTTGTTACATGTGCCAAAGGAAAAAATATCGAGATAGTAAAAACAAGTGCATAGAGTGTAAACGTTTTGTAATTTTCTATATTTATAAATATTAAAATTTATAACTTTTGTCTTTAATTTCTAGACAATTGATACCTCAAGTACGAGCAACAAATTTCTAATATTTTGTCATGGGGTCCAACTGGACCCCGGTTCGACTGTTACGTAATTTTAAGAGGCTCTTCCTTTGAAGGATATGAAGTGAAGGAGTTTATTCAAAGAGTTTACTGTGATTAGGTTAAAAATCCTAAAACCATAATGAATTACCGTTCAATATTCCTAATATGTTACCTTAGCAAAATTCTTTAATGAATATGGGTTTTAAGAAAAAAAAGCTTTCCAATTTCCAAATGAGTTTTAGAAAGGCTGGATCAACTCAGAAAGCGATCTCCAAATAAATTTCATAAATAGGAATCACTTCACAACTGTCCTTTTTGACTTAAACAAAGCTTACGTGACGGTATGGGCGTTTGCAAAATTTACATTAAAGAAATTTAAAGGTTGCGTACCTCTTCTTATGCAGAACTTTTTAGCTGAAACAAAAATCTTGTTTGAGTCGACGATCTTATAGTTTTGTATCGAGAATCAAATACGTTTAAGCTAAAGGATGTTCATGATACTAAATGCGTCTAGCGCTAGATACAGTGTTTAACATGGCCGATCTCTGCATCTTTTACTTGAGATAACTTTGTGATCGTGTAGCCAGGATTCTACAGTACGTCAATAATACGATAGTCAACCAAACTAAACTCAGAGGTTTGTTGTCTGTCTAGAAAAAAATCCTAAGGTATACACTTCTGTAGATTATGATCATATCATCTGAAGTCCTACTACTTACAATCAAAGGCCTGTATCAGGCGTTTCAGTTCATTCAAAGTTTTTGAAACAACAGAATCTTTTAAGATTGTCACCGTATCTATAATAAAAAATTATTTTCTTCAATATCAAACAGGATGCAGAATGGAATTTCTTCTATAATTCTAATTGGGAATTCATTTCTACAGTAAACGGGTTTTTAAGTCACATGCAGGTGTAACTGGATGTGTACACGGGATTCATGCTTGAAAACGATGGAACGAGCCCGGCACGAACAAAATCAAAATCAGTTTTATTTTTACTATGTGACATTACACCGTTGGGGCAAAATTGTCTTATACAGAAAACGTGCGCATGACGTACCCTGGGGGTACTATCTGTCTCTTTCTTATTTATTACAAATCATACTTTTCATTCTTTATTAATCTTAACATCATTATATATTGTTAATAAGTACAATACTTCAGTTAGTAAAAATGAAAACATATTGTTTATAATTGATAAGCGAAAGACAGATTGTTGTACACCCCAAGATAAACGTCGTCTATTGGCACGATTGTGTTGACCACACACACGAGTGTGTGTACTTTTAAGATTCTATTCACTCTGTGAGTTTATATTCCGTTATTAATGAGCTTGTTAAGTCTGCACGTTTATTGAAATGAATGCAAAACGTATAAGTAAAGGTTTCTCAGTTGAATCTTCTTAGAACTAATCACGAGCATGTCAATATGTTTTTCCAGTTTGGGTAAAATTGTCCGTTTCAAACCCGAACAGGTAAAATCTGAACGAATCACGAGCGTGTCAGAGGCTATTTATGTACGTCTTTTTAAACGTAATCCCTTGCTACTTCTCCTAGCGGTTTTTATTGAAGCTTGAATACCAGCAGCGTAGAAAGCCTTTGAAGCTATAATAGAGCCGCTTGCTTTATCGTCAGTCTCAAAAACTTCTTTATTGATCTAAAACAAGATCAAGACTGTAAGGTGAATGCGACATTACCTCACTCCGAGTTCCTATAATATTGTGAGCAATATGAGATCGCGGATTGTCCTACAGAAAAAGTACGCCTTAACCAAACCAGGCCGTTTTTTCTTAAAAGAGTTATTTACGTTTTTTAGATATTTATTATAGATATCTTGACACTACAAAGTAAAAAATCCACACCAATAATATTGTTCATGACTTTCTTTTCAGATGCAATTGCTGGGAATTTTGTGGGCTTTAACTGCTTTGATGCATATTTCGATTCCGGAGTGAAATGATGAGCCCGCGTCTCGTTACAGCTGACAATATTAGCGATTTCCTTTTATCAGCAATTTTATGTCATTTTACCTGTGGTTTGATGTCTAATGTTGTCACAAGAGAAGACGTGCACCTTGAGGGAACAACAATCTATCTATTTCTTATCAATTATAAACCATATCTTCTTATCTTTATTAATCAAAGTATTGCATTAATAAATTAATATACCCCGAGATTAATAGAAAATAGTTTGTAATGAATAAGAAAGAGGCAGATAGTAAACCTCAAAGTGTGTCACGCGCACGTTCTCTAAAGACAAAAACAGTGACTGATGAAGGATTAATAAAGAGTGAGGTTAAGTTTAGTTAAAGACACGATCATAATTCATAAAATACCATGATGTCATATGTGCCGAAAGGATTATTACTGAATTGTTACATTTTTGAAAGTTGACGATAACTTATCCATCGATTATCAAGGATCAGGCGTTGCTTTCGTTGGATGTTCGCGAGAGCTACCTCGGTCATGATCGTCACTCACAGACGTACAACCAACTTTGCACCATTAACTGCTTTACTGCAAATCAGAATCTCATCACTGTACCAAGCTTGAAGCTTTATGTAAATATCAGTCGGTTTCATATCTTCATTCACTTGATGTTTCATCAGAATACGTTTTTCAACCTTTGTATGCTATTTGATTAAGAGATGATTTGCGTGTCTCGCGACGTTAGCGCCGCCATGCGACCATAAGAGACACTTGTCTTTTACCAGTACGACTACATGTCCCGGTTTGACTTGTATGCTCCTTAAATCTAGTCTTTTTCTTTTCCCAGACTATATCGTCCTTCTCTGATCAGAAGGCAGTATGTTAGCAAAGTCGAGCTTTGGAGACTAGTTAGATTGTTTGAAGCGACTCCTAATTAAATATTTTCTATTTTGTAGTTAGAGTTGTTCAAAACGGTCATACAGTGCTAAGCTAATGTCTTAGAAATGTCACCAATTAATTAAACAGGAAACTCTAAATAAATTGAATCAAGCCAACATATACATGAGTCAAATAAAATCCTTAGAAGTATTATCAAATTTCAATTACTGCAGATCATATTGTTGATAGCACATATTCATAAAGATTATCAGTTATAATTAATGCAAGGTCAGGTCATGCGAATAATTCTAAAGCGTAACATACCTGCATCGCCATTATACTGATTTTAAAAGTATTACAATGCATTACAATTTGTAGAACAGATTGGTGTGATTGCATTAAACTAATTATTTAGCAATACGAGGGCAATTATGACATTTATTAGATTAGCTACAATAAAGCACCGTAATTCTGTTGAAATATATAAATACGAATCTAATGCTACATTTTTAATATTTTACGAACCAACGAATAAATGACAAAAGATAAATAAAATTGCCTTGGCATTTCCTTTCATTCTAATTGAAAATATATTCAAAGTATTATATTGCAGTAAATTGAAGAAACAATCTAAAGATGAGGCAGACTGTAATAATAGTAAGAAATGAGTTTATTAAATATGTAAATTACTTCCGAAGCGCTTCAAAACGAGACGAGAGGTATTAATTTTAATTTGATAAGTTCAAATGAATTCCCTTTAAAACGACACGCTGATTTAAATTAGTTAGAAAAAGATTACTCGTTTTGTGCACATTAGGTAATTTTTGAATTAAAAATTTAATGACTGCATTTTAAAAGGCATTAGTGTATTATTACTCGTTCATTTAAGAAAAATGTAAGGATGTCTCGTAAATTGCTCAAAACGGTTAGGGTATGAAGATGTGGTGAGATCAGGCGTTTTATAATAATATGCGAGTTCGTTTAATAATAATAAATGATAAAAATAAACGTTATTTATTAAAGATTATAACAGGTTAACAACTGTTGAAGAACTAAGTTAAATTTTATTCAAACTGGAATAATATCGAATGAATCTTAACGAGTGACTGTCTCGTCCCTGTAAATAACTAAGCTTTTATACATCTCTACCTGTGTTTTAACAAAGAATAAAATTCTCGAGTCTTCGAAGAAAATCATTTTCTAAAAACTGTTAACAGAAATTTTGTTCAAGGAAATATTATTACTGTAGGTACGTTTAAGAAGAATTTAGATAAAATAAAAATTCTAGGAAAATTTATAATGTGTTATCTACACTAAGAATTAGACACTAAACAAAATTCTTAAACCTTCTACGAAAATTATTTATAATGTACAAAAGTGTTTAAAATATTTCTATAGAAGTATGTTTGAAAGAAAATAATTGACAAACGGCAAAACCTTTTTTCTATGAAAATTTTAAGGTGCAAAACATTCGAGAATTTCTTCAACGAATTAACAGATATAAGTGGGACCCTTTTACCTCGTTTTGGAAGACGTATAATTAGTTTTAACATTCAAACCCCCGTACAAATCATATAAAGCTTTCTTCCAATTTTACATGTCGATCAAATTCGTTTCATTTCTTAAAGGAACAATTTTAGCAAAATGTTTGAATGTTTTTTTTTGATAATAAGTTCAATTGTATCCAATTTTCCTTGTCTGAATTTGTTAATGAGCTCATTTACTTACATTCTTTTTTACTTTCAGGTATGTTGGTCTACAATCAATCAATAAAATACTACTGGTTTTAGAATAGCGATTCGGTAAGTCAAATATTTGTGTTTCCTTAAATTACAAAAAGATGTACTGATTTTCTATGGAAGGCACTTTTTACAATATTACAATTACAATTCATAGTAATTAAGCATAGAATTATACCCAGTATTTAAAGAGTGTACACACTGTCTAAGTATCAATTCAAAACTAAGAGATTTACAAGAATATTCAGATGTAAACAAAGTATAAATGGTCGTGGTTGATACTTTCAACGACTTTCCTTCCTCAACCTACCGAGTAAAATAATTTGATATCTTTTCTGTATTTCTTGAACTCGATATTTATCACTACCATGAATATTATTACAATAAATGAAGTGTAATAAAACTAAAAACTCAGATTATTAAAATTTAAAGTATCGCCATTAATGTACAGTAGTTTTAGAAAAGACATGAACTGTGGAAGACTATAGAATGATACAAGTTTTAAATGAACCCACCAGAGCAACAAGTGAAGCAAGCACACTTATTAGTCATACCTAATTTGTAACTGTTTTAGTATAGTTAATGCATAAGACATAGAACATAGAGCAACTTGTTCCGAGAGGTATAAAGATTGAAATGCAAACCTAAGATCATATAGAATTTAAAATTTCCTGTTTGTAGTTCATTTTCTTGACTTGTTTCCTTTGATGAATATAAATCAAAGTAGAATAAAGCATCAGTTTACAACAAAAACTAAAACTTTATTCACAATTAAAGTTTTGTGTCTGATCAGAGACTTAACTAAACAAAATGTTGCATTAAAAGCTGTTAATAAGAATTAAAGATTAATTAAAGTTAAGTTCCATTAAAAGCACTTCATAGTTACTTCAACTGTAAAGTTATGAGCACTAAGACTTTTCATTAACAAATACCAATTAATTTTAAAACTTTTCATGTTGAAATCATAAGATTTTAATGATTTCTTATTTCATCCATCATCCACCGTAAACAGGCATAGTCTGGGCAAACCCATTTCAGACCGACGCAGACTGGATCGAAATAGAAAAGACGTGGGCATTAAGCTGAAAATTCGAATATGCAGAATTAACAGAAACTTGATAAACTATTAGAATAATGTCTGAAGTTTATGGAAAAATAATATATTTTCCGGAATTTCAGAATGTAGTAGGTTGCGAGGACTAAAAAAACGGTCTGTGCCCGCTGTATATTTTCGAAAAAATGTTTTCTATTTCACTTTTCGTCCCTGGTTTTCATGATGCATTAAGTTTGATTCCATTGTATTTCTATTCTGCATATCCGTTTTAATCAGGAACGAGAAGGCACTAATAACAACAAGGAAATTAAATCTTTTTAACATAAGTAAGTAACAAACAAATACGCACTTTCAACATTTCATACAAGGTTGATTATTTATAGATGATATCAACGTTACTTGATTCTGCATCAAAAACTATGCAAGAAACTCTAGTATCACTTCGTTGTTAACTTTTCGGTTGATGAAATATTAAGAGTCGTATATTTTTTTATAATTTGCTTATGACTGCCCAAGATTATTAAATAAAAGTAACCACCCATAGTTTAGGTACCACAAAACATAAATCAATTGTATGTTTCTCTTATTAACAGAAATTTATTTATTTAGAAACATTAATAATAACGACCTGCAAAAATGTTACTAAGGTAAGCACGTTAATAAATTATGACCTATTCTTGCTCTACTTACAATTTTCATACAGCTGTAATGTCATCTTTTAAAGTTGTGTTCCTATCCGGACTTTGCTTTACATTTCGGCAAACAATTCCTTTTGTACTACTTTCAGGTTCTTCAGAAACACTTTGTAGAATTTATTCTTCTTGTTCAGGGTTAAGATTTGGTATCATTTGAGATGTCTTTTTCAACCGCCTATCCAATCTTCTAAATACGTTTCCTGACAGTGGACGACAATTTGAAAACCTTCTCAAGTATACAGCTTTCGCGGCATTGCAATTTTTTCCGCATACCTCATACATCCAGTACACATTGGCATGTTTGTTGAAACGAGACTCCACTGCTTACCAATAAATGGTTCCGACTAGGAACTAAAATTATAACAGATTCGGACTGACAATAGTGACCGACAGTGATAATTTATGGAATAAAACATTTCAAATGCAAGTCTACTCCTAGTGCTTTTACAGCATTGCTAATAATAACATTTTTGCCGAAAGCATCAATTTTTAGTTTAGTAAAGTACAAGATTTTAGAATTCGCGGTAACGGTTCGATACAGCTATGCCTAGAATTAAAGTTGTACAGAAAGAATTTAACCTTACCAATGATCCATTGAGAGATCAAAAGACACCTGCAAAAGGCCTATCCGACGTCAAACACTTTTAAAAAACCTTTGAAAATTGACGAACTTGACAGTTCACTAGCAAAACGACAGCCACGACACTATAATATCGTGACTGCGCTCTTGCTATTCTCCGACAGCGTACCAACCGACAGTACCACAACCCAATTTCCTTAAATCACCTGGAGAACATTGACCGCGCGCAAGCATGGGTGAATTCACTTATTCAATTCCGCCCCCGCAAGATTCAATTGGAATTCATTAAAAAAATTAACGTTTAATTCTTTCCAACCTAACCCACAGCCTCGCTTCGCCCCCCCGCAAGATTGGAGTGGAGATCATTAACAAAATCAGCTTTTAATTACTTCTAACCCAACCATACCTTTGCCTCGCTCCCCTCGCAAGATTAGGATAGAATTTTATACGGGGGTGATGTTGCAGTAGAGGATTGGTAGTGTGCAGCAGCTGATTTAGTTACCTTCGGTCACCTAATTGTGTTCTGTAAGTAATTCTCTACCTGCTGATACCAAAAACTTGCTATCAAAGCGTCGTTTTCCTAGGCGTAGCTATATCGAACGATTACCGAACTCGATGTTATTTGACAAAATCTGTTGATAATATGCTATCTTAATATTGCAAATGCGAGATGCAACCACTGTCGTTTTTTATTTTACGGAATATTTTTTGTTCAAAATTTCCAACTTCGATTGGCTCGTGAGGAAAGAGGAGATATCCACGAACATTTTCGTGCAGGACCTCTCTTCCAGTTTTAGTCTGGAATTTTTTCTACGTGTCATAATTATATGTTTTTGTAAATATATTTGATATATGTTATTTATTTAAGCTGTCAAGACATTACAGGTATAATTTGTGTTGAATAAAGCCTCTATTATAAAGGTAAGTCGTTTTGCACTCATTTCAATTTATTCAACACAAAAAAATCTTTTAGTATTGACCGTTTCCTGCGACCAGAGGAACTTACTCTTGATTCCACGTCACCCACTTCAGATATCGAATGGAATCATTGGTACAAAACATTCATGAACTTCATTTCAACAGCAAAGGCAACTGAATCCGATAAACTTAAAGTTCTTGTAAATTTGGTTTCGCCAAATGTTTATAATTTTATCAGTAACTGTGGAACCTACACTGACGTAATAGTTGTTTTGCAAAAACTTTATGTTAAGCCAGTAAACGACGTTTTTGCTGCATATGAGCTCTCAACAAAAAAACAGCAACTAGACTTTAATTTCAAAGCGATGATAGCCTAATGTAATCAGGATGACTACGAGGTCTGTTCAAAAAGTATCGCGAATTTTGAATTTCCGCGGGTTACGTATATTCGATTTTCGTTTTTTTTGTGGCGTTATGTTAATACTCATGTCTCTCACTTATGCCGACAAGTTCGGCCATTTTGAATGTTCAGTTAATTTTTGACAGCTGTTTTGCTTGGACGTGTTTTGGCTCGTCTTCGATTTTTGCCTATTCCAAAAAATGGATCAAAGAATCTGTATCAGATTTTGTGTGAAAAACAAAATTAAGTGCGCGGACGCATTCCGAATGTTGACTATGGCATATGGTGAAGCTACCTTGGACCGAAGCAACGTTTATCGGTGGTACAAAATGTTCTCAGAGGGCCGAGAAGATATGAATGACGAAGAGCGTGCTTTTGGTTTTGCTTACAGTTTTCTTCGATTGCAGGGGTGTGGTGCATCATGAGTTCTTTCTTTCAGGGTAGAACAGTCAATAAGGAATATTACCTGCAAGTTATGCGCAATTTGCGCGAAGCAATCCGCCAGAAACGCCCGGATTTGTGGAAGAACAAAAATTGGCTTTTGCACCATGATAAAACCCCTGTTCACACATCGTTGCTTGTGCGCGAATTTTTGGCCATATACAACACATTAATGATGCCGCAGCCACCGTATTCCCCAGACCTCGCCCCCTGTGACTTTTTCTTGTTCCCGAAACTGAAGAGGCCCATGAAAGGACGACGCTACGCTACGATTGAGGAGATAAAGACGACATCGAAGGAGGAGCTGAACAAGAACACAAAAAATGATTTTTTGAAGTGCTTCGAAGATTGGAAAAAACTTTGGCACAAGTGTATAACATCTGATGGGGATTACTTTGAAGGGGACAAAATAGATATTCATGAATAAATAAATAATTTTTGAAAAAACACAAAATTCCCGATATTTTTTGAACAGACCTCGTATATTAGAGATTGTTACATCAATGGCATTTCTTCCCCCGAGATAAGAGACAGACCTTTAGAATCTGTTACTCTCAACCTTGATAAAGCTCATAACCAAGCACGCTCACTAAAATCTGCCCAACGTCAGTCCTCAGCATATGGTAGTTCTAATTTTTAATTGTTCAACTCAGTACAAGGCAAATCTCCATGTTCAAACTTAGACTTCCATATTCAATCTCAAGACACTATTGCTGCTGTGCAAAAGAGGACTTGCTTTTTTTGTGGACAAAACTTTCATTCTAGGCAGATTTGGCCTACTCATAACGCCATTTGTTTTAAGTGCAACATAAAAGGACATTTTTCTACTATATGCAGATCAGATTGTAAATGACCAATTCAAAAGATCCAAAGACGCGAATAAAACCCTGTAAAAAATTAATACCAATGGCGTTAGCAACATTCCAATTATCAGTATTAGAGCAGTGCTTTCTTAGTATAAATATTTTGGTTCATAAATATAATCAGGCTGTTTTGCTGGTACTACGTAATCTCTGTTGTGACGTTCTACTTGGACATAATCTTCTCAGTCAAAATTCTAGTATTAATATGTCGTTTGGTAGGCCAAAATCACTTCTAGACGTATGTGGACTTGCTGCGAACAATCTAGAACTTGCTTCCCTATTTTTTCACCTAACTGCTGCTGATTACAAACCTATTTGTACCAAGTCTATTCATGATGAGATTCAGTTAATGCTAATCATTGAATTAAGTAAGTGATTCACACTGGAGGACTCACGTCTTGGTCGCTGCTAACTAAAACCATAAACGTTGGATGGTTTCTGACTACTCAGACACTATTAATTAATATAGTAAATGAAGTAGCTAATTATATAGTTTTCAGTACAATTGACTTAAAAAGTGCGTTTAATCAAATACCAATTAAAATTGAAGACAGAAAGTACACTGCATTCTAAGCTAGAGATTAACTTTTTTAATTTAAACGGATTCCATTCGGAGTAACGAATTATGTAACATAGATGATTTTCAAAAGACAATTGACTACATTATACGACAAGAAAATCTAGAGGGAACCTTTCTTATTCAGACGATGTTACTATCTAAGGAAAGGATTTAGAAGAACACAACAGTAGCAATCTTCTCACGAACTTTATCAAAATTCGAACTACAGCAATCATCCATCGAAAAAGAAGCTTGTGCGATAGTTGAGGCACTGCGTAAATGGCATCATTACTTGGTCGATTATCATTTTCAGCTGATACCTGATCAATTATCAGTATCTCTTATTTTCTCAAAAACCAACTCCAGCAAAATAAAGAATGAAAAAATAATGGGATGGAGACTTGGATTATACTGCTACTCATATGATATTACTTACCGAGCTGGTAAAAAAACTTAGCAATGCTTTTACTAGGATATGTGCTAATACCAATAACAACTCTAATAAAACAAAAAATCTCCGTGACTTCCTGTGCCATCCTGCAATCACGCGATCTAACCATTGGATAAAAACATGTAATCTTCCTTTTTCACTTGACGCAATTCGAAACACTATCAATAACTGTAGAATTTGTGCAGAATCAAAGCCAAGATTTAAAAAACACCAAAGAATACTTTTCAAATCTACTACTGCTTGCGAAAGATTGAACATTGATCTTAAAAGACCTCTACCTACCAAGACGAGAAATAGTTACATCCTCACAGTTATAGACGAGTATTCTAGATTCCTCTTTGCCATCCCACGTCTTGATATGACCTCTTCCACTGTCATAAAATTATTAACTCAAATATTTAATATGTTTGGGACACCTGCCTACATTCATTCAGATAGAGGTACTTCTTTTATGTCTCAGGAAGTAAAGAATTTTCTAACAACTAATGGCATTGCATCTAGTCGTGCCATACTGTACAATCCTCAAGGGAATGAACAGGCAGTACGATATAATGGCATAATCTGGAAGACAATTTAATTTGCGCTGAAGAATAACAATTTGCTTATCAGTCATTGGAAAGAGATATTAAATAAACCGCTCCACAAAATTCGGTCACTCCATTGAACTGCCACAATTGAGACTCCAACATGAACAAATATTCAGATTTGTTAGAAGGACTGAAAACGAGCCAACAACTCCTAGGTTGATAATTCTAAGACCGATTCTACTAAAAGTTCTCCTCTTCTCTTCCAAACAGTCCAACTCCTACTGTTGCAACTCTTCTGCCTCACCATCTATTACAACCCCACCATCTGCTACAACTCCGCCACCCCAAAATGTAGCTTCAAGGTGTAGCTCAAGAATTCGAAGGTTCCCAACATACCTTCAAGAATACCACCTTGGAGAAGGGTGAATGTCATAATCAAATGTTTTTGTAAATATGTTTAACATATGTTATTTATGTAAGCTGTCAAGACATTACAGCTATAACTTGCGTTGAATAAAGCCTATATTATAAAGGGAATCGTTTAGTACTCATTTCACTCCACCACTCCACCAATTGTCGAATACCCTGTATATGAAATCAAAACCTACGTTCACTGTTTCTTTATTTGGAAGCAAGGTACGAGACGACGCACATACGGGTATTTGTATTGAAAATAATTAGACATATACAGTGCTTTCGTAAGGTAGTGCATAAATTCTTTAAAGATTCAGGAACGAACTTTTAGGAAAACTGCTCGTACCCGTCGATTTTTATTTTTAAATGCGCAATTTTTTAAACAAAAAATATTAATACAGAGTGAGTCACGTAGGAGATATGACGTCATCGATATATTTTTTTTAATGGCAACCCCTATATTTTATTACGGAATTTAAAACAGCACATTTCTTTACATGCGGTAAGGTAATAATGGGTGTAGGCCACATAACAAAATTTTGAAAAACGGCAATGTCAAATTTCACAATATCAAATTTACTGGTAATGCAAAATTCAAAAGACAACTAATTTAAATGTTCAAATTGTGCACCATTGGCATCCTGACAGTAACCAAGACAACGAATAAATTCTCTTTGGATATTGTCAATAACTTCTGGAGATATATACTACCAGTGAATTTAGAAGATAAAAAGCAAGAATTTGTCAAGAAATACGACGAAGGGTTTGAGTGTTACTCGAATAAGCTTTTCTATATTTAGTTGCCCGTTTAGGAGATTTAGTCATGTCTTGCACAACTTTAGCATTTAAAATAGAGGGCGCCAGGAGACAGCTACGCTAAATAATGTAATTCGTCGACCTGTCCCCACATTGACAAACTTCCTGTATATGGGTGACCATAGGAAGTATCACCCTGTATACAGAAACTTGAAATTGAATCTGGATGCTAAAATGTACTCTCAACTTACCCATAGGGTTTAAATTGACCCTATAAATGACTTAAAAAGTACAAAATAGAAATATCATGGTTTGTGATAAGTTCCAGCATCTCTCTCTCTCATAATTGAAATAAACTTTATAAAACATTCACTTTGTAAGACTTTTAAATTATTAAAAGGAAAATTTAGATTTTTTGTTATTAGAAACCTAGGACACTCATAACACAATACATTACCTGATTATTAAACAAAACAATACTTATCAAATAAAATGCCAAAGTAGGTAACACACAATGAATTTATTATAACTTTAAAATGCAAAGAAAAAAATAGTTAACAAAGGTTCAAATCTTGGTAACATAAATAAAATTTAATGATAACATTAAAATGAATTCGATATGAAATATGAAAATGGATTAGAAAGACATTGATTACAAACATAAACAACCAACACTTTAAAAGACTTTATATAAAGAAAATGACGTAAATATGTGCAAACGAGTTTGATGAATTCGCTGTTGTAATTTTAAAGATGATAAAACAAAACAAAATGACAAATGAATAACAAAGTTAAATTGTAATCTGAAACTATAATTACATTACTTTAGACAAAAAGAAAATTATCAAATATTATTAATCAAAAAGAAACAGTAAAGTAATGAAAATAAATTCCTGAAATAACCTGATAAAGGAATCTAATCCTTTTTTCCGGAGAATATTTATAATGTTACCCTAGCATAATTAATTATTAAAATTAATCGCTGTGCATAAAAGTTTACAAAAGATACACAAAAACATTATCATAATTAAAAATATGGCTTACTCTAGGATTTGTAGTTCGTCCAAAAACTTCTGGTAACCCATTTACGGCAAACGAAATAACATAACTGAGAGATCGGTACTTATTATTGTTGGAAACCACAAAGAATTTTAAAACACTATATTGCCCTTTACACAAAACACAAACTTTTAATTTTAACACAAATGAGGGTGTATTCTTCATATCCAAAGGTGACAAAACGAAACAGTTCTTCCAAAAACTGCGAGAAGATAATCGGAGCTGTATAATTCCCAAACGAGTGGCACGATACGGTTACTTCGTTATTGTTCCTTCTAACGAAGATAATGAACGATGAACGTCTCGCTTATTTCCCAATACTAAAAATGGAGGTAAAACCTTTCGACTTGTGAGCTAGATTTCCTCCGTCCAGTGGGGCGTCTATAGTCGACTCTTAATGAGGCCTCCTTCAGAGTCGACACAAAATGCAAATTAATGCCGGTATCCACATACCAGAAAACACACAAAAAAAGGGTAAACTCACAGTCACCAAGTGTTGAAGATAACCGATCGCCACGAACCAAATCGCAAAGAACGCCGGGTCCAGAAGGACCCGGGTAGCGTGAGAGCATCCGCACTACACGTTACCTGGAACTAAACTCCTCGAAAGAATCACAAAGTGCCAACAAAGGGAACAGTTTGGCAAGATCAAGAAGCCAGTTGCACTCCATTAAACAAAATCAAACACAGACATTCCATTAAAAATGGTACTTTTGCAACGTCATTTCTCCAATGTGGATCTGCCTTTCCCCAGACGTAAACTGCTGACGATAAATAATACCTTCAAAGAGACAGACTTTAAATAAAAACAAAAATTTCTACGAAAGGGAAACGATAAGAAATGTTTAGACGAGTAAATCTTACAAAAAATCACGCACTGTGATAATTTGAACAAAAAAATGGAATATCAAATTTTATACATGAAATCCGACTATGAATTATTCTTGCGATAAGGAAATAATTTTTACCAGCCATAGAAAAAACATAAAACAATTCGTTAAATGCGTCTTAATTATGACAATAAAACTCAAAGGAACCTTAAACAAAATGTTTGATAACCATAAAAATGATTAAATGAATTTTTATAAACCGAAGCGGAATAATACATTCATAATAAATAAATGCGTTTGAAGCAAAACTTGTAGCAAAACCCGGATAATTATGCAAAACATTAAAATAACATTACAGGTATTGCGACACATAAACTCAGGTGTTTGGTTGCAACTAAATAAACAGTCGACTTTGCGCTTATCTGATGGGTACTGCAAGTGCTATAAGTAGGCGGTTTTGCTAGTGAAAATATTCCTTAACGCCTTAAGATTCATATGAGATATTTTTTTTTGCAGCAACAATAAATTTTACAATTTAACCTTTTGGCCAACTTTTGCATGTAAATACCCTTATGTGCGACGATGTGACGTGGATTCAAACCTAGAATCAGGAAGAAATTCTGGAAAAGAATTCACAGTGCCATGTGAGAAAGGAAAAAAAGGAAGTGTGACGGCTAAGTTAGTTGTGTATACCTACTTAACACTATCAGGAAACTGCTCTGTCTAAAGCTATTTTGATCAGAAACATAGAGGAAATAAATATGGGTAGAGGAACAACGTTATGGGGATATGCGTAACTCGTACGGTTGTGGGCCAAGTGCGTCGAGGGGAAAGAAGGACAAGCATAGACGGTGCTGCCCTCTTCAACTTCTCATTATTGCACCAGATTATTTCTAATTCTAAGAATTTATATCTGGGTATAATTGACAAACGTCTCAAACGATTATATTAAAATTTCTGTTGTGTATATTTTTTTCGGGGAAATTTCTGGCGATAAAAACTTATTCGTAAACAAAATATGTAAACACATTGTAAAAACAGGATTGAATTACATTTAGCCACTGCAGTGTTCTTTATTATTTGTAGAATAAGCAACCTACAAGTTTTTGTTTTATTGCAGTATAGAATTTAAATGGAGAACAGAATTATACATTAAGGAGCGAGTTTTCATAAATATAACTGTATAAGAGAAGGATGCAAAATTGAATTTTATCACTTTTAGGCATGTTCATATTGCTAATACTTTTATTTCATTTATGTCAATCATTATGTGATATTGCAGTATAAAAGCCGTTTTGAGAAACAACGTATTTGCTATACGGATCCAAGCATTTTTTATTTTAAAGATTATCAAATTGACCATAAATTATTAAAAGAAGCAAGATTTAAATTCACTAATGTATGATTGAGAGCGTTCTGATTTTAGTAAACAATATGTGAAATTTTAAAACGCAATGCCATTTAATTCCCATTTTCTGCTTTTTCTGCATGTCTTGTCAAATAAATACGCTAATGTATGTTATACAGAGTGTCCGTAAAATAAAGGGTGATTCATAATAAATTGAGACACGAAGTTAATTGGCTTAAAAGCAAAGTAAATTGAAATAATTGAAAACCTTTCCTGTTACGTCAGGAGTGTGACTCATCTATTCTATAATTTCCAAGTTTGAGAGAAACAAATGAGAAAAATTTAAAAGTTGATCTAGATTAGTTCAAAATTTCATTAGATCAATGCTTCTCTAGTAAAGGAGACGTAGTAGCACACTTCAAAAAAACAAAGACTATTTACAAAGTGGTAAGAAACATTACGAAGACTACAGAAAAAGATAATATATTGAAAATTCAAAGATATCTAACAATCCTTTTACAATCCACTTACAAAAATCTGCTACAGAATATAGCGGTATTAGATGAATTCAATTTTTCGGAAGAGGAAAGTCTTTGTAGCCACCAAGCAACGCAATTTTCTTCTAAGAATATGCAAAAATCTTGATAACAAAACACATTTTTAGTGTCGATTTCAGTAATACTCCTGTAGATTTGGGGAATTATGAAGTAAAGCTACTACGACTATTGTGCATGAGCAAGTCAGTAGGTTCTTTGAAAGAGTGACAGTGATTACAGCAAGGAACACTTGTTTTCAATGGTCAAGCCAGGTAACTTTATGACGATTGGGAAGACAAAATCAAAATCATGATGGCCACTTGCTACAAAACTCTTATGATACTATGTTAGGGACGGTCGGAGAGAATTATGGAGGGATTTGCAAATCGGTTTCGTCGTCTAACCGGTGCTGATGTTGCAAAAGCAATCACGATGAGCGCGCCCACTTGTACTACGAGTGCACCGTTGCAATTGATAAATCAAAAAACGTAATGCTTTTTTATTCTTGTTGTTCTATTTCTATTGTCTAACTGAAAACAAAACAAGAAGGATAATTGCCACCTCGTCCCAAAAGGGTAAAGACTCAGCTGCAATACCAAATTTGAACAAAATCGCATCAGTAGTTTTTGAATCATAGAACAATAAAAATAAAAACCTTAACTTGAAGACCTCTAACTTCTTTAGAAAGGATTCGCAAGATTCATATATTGTATCCCTCTCTTTAAATAGGGGTTTTTCTGAGATAAATCGAGATTGATTCTCTAAAAAAAATTATTTAGCAGCGCTGTCGGTGAAGGGTTCCTGGACGGTCGGCAGCGAACGTCAATTTCTGTAATGACAAAGACAACACTTTTAAATTCTTTTCTTGATGTTGGCAGCAGATAAGTCTTGTCCCATAAAACTCAAGCGCTTTGTAAAGTTTGAAATAATAAATTAAATTAGCTACTACTTTTTCAATATTAAAAATGTTTTCTGTCGCCATGTTCTGACAATTCTTCCTGCCTCGAACATTTTAAGATGACGCGGAAAAACGGAAATGTTTTAGGCATGTAGCTGAAAATAGTAGAACTAATTAAGGGAATGTAGCAGTGTTAGGAAAATGTTGGCAATATTTTAGGAAATATAGGCAATGACTCCAGCATTGTCGAGGTTGTAAAGGGAATATGCCGGGAATACGAGGCAATGCGGTAGTACTTGGGAAATGTTTCTGTATATGGTAGTAGATGTACAAAATCTAAGAAGTATAAAGTCCTTTGTGTATACCCTACATTTGACGATGACGCTTCTACTTTTATACTTTAATGGTTTTTATATGAACGCTTTGCAAAATACTTCCTTATCCATTCAAGCATCGATCTCTTTGACCTTCTGGAACATTTTCTTTACGTCTTGAAACTTCATAACTGTTGAGCTTACAGCAAATTTCATTTTTGTGACTTCTTTTATTCCTTATAAGTCGTGGTCTATATTATATTGGACTGTACTTGGTGAAGCATTCCCCATCATCTATCAACGAAAACAACAACTCCGTCATTTCTACAGTTCTTTTCTTTCGGAAACATCTAAAAAAATTCCCCAGTATGTAAAAATTCAGAAGTCTTTTCTTTGTTTTTTTTTACCTCTTAACCTGTCCGATTTCTATGAATTTTTAGACTCGTTAACTCGTTTAACTCGACAGTTTTAGAATTTTTCCATTTATGAAGAAGCTAACACTATGGAGCTTTTAAACTATTTTCGTGTATTTTTCCGAAACATATCAAAACGAATCCAAAAGAATTCTATAATAATAATTGGTCGTTAATTGCTAGACATGTGTTCTCGAAATGAGAACCAACACTTTAAAAAAATCTGCCTAAGTTTTGCGACCTTTGATAAAAAGAAATCTTTTCATCGGAATTTTAAAGTACAGTCCAATATAATATAGACCATGACTCTCTCAGCAGACTAGATCCAGACAAAAAACCCCCGGTTTAAACTCATAGAGAACATGTCAGCTATTGCCAAATTTTATTATAATCATAAGGACAAAAAAGTCCTATACTGTTAGATATTTTGTCGCAATAAAAATTCCAAAAAGCACACTTTATGATATTCGTATACGAGCTCAAAAAGTTTATGGCGCAAGAAAATTACAAGGATCTGGAATACCTTCCATAATAATGTTACCGAAGGAAAAAGAAGCTCTTGCAAAAGTGGCTCACCGTAAACTTGAAATTAGTTTTCGTAAACTTGGACAAATATACAAAGTTGCACCGAAATTATGTCTGCAATATCTCAAGAAAGCAAGGCGTGTCTTTGGTTGCTAGAAAATAAGCTTTTAAAACAACTTTTTACTGAAGTTAACGAAGACCAATTCTAACTTGCAAGAACATTAGTGATATTTTTCTGTCAGGTCTTCCAGATCCCTTTACTCTTTTCTGTATCAGTTCGTATACAAATACCATAAATTGTGCTTCTTGGAATTTCCATTGCAAAAAAGTATCTAGAGATATTTTTTGTTCTTATGAGTATAATAATTGATAAAATTTGGCAGCGCTGATTTTCATTTAGACTCGTTACCTACTTATTAAAAGCAAAACTGAATTAACCAAATTTTAAAACTATATTGAGAATAGCTTCAACTAACTGACAGTTTCAACAATTGCAAATTGTTTTGCACGTACTCTTAGAGTTAAACCGATAGTCTTCTGTCCGAATTCTTTGTGCATACACCCCTAGAACTTATACCCAATTTGTCTTAATTACACAATTATCGACATTCAAAGCTGCATGGAGACACGTTAACTTTTTTTTTAGCACATGGCTTGCATCTTGTGCTTCAAATTATGGCCTTGCACACGTGCGATAATATTTTCAAATTTGTTTACTGTTTACACTGTTGCTAAGTGTATTGCTATTATTTTGAACAATGAGATTCAGCTGTTATTTTGAATTAATATTCACAAAATCTTGATCGAAAGTAGTTAGTCCATGATTGAGAGCAGCAAAAATGGTTTCATTTGCAAAAAACTCAACGGTTCTACATAAAATTTTGTACACAATTCGTGGGATACACTATAATAATGTGTGTATCCCACTTTTTGCCTAAATAACTATTACTTTGTTTTTAATATAGAATGGATCAAAATGAAATCTTAGCAAATCCATTCGTTATTGAAATCACAAAATTGTTTTTAAGAGTACTATTTTGAAAAAGAAATACATAAGTAACCAAAAAAACTTTCTAAACGTCTAAACTGGAAATACCTGCATATATGAAGTGATTTATAAGAAAACACTTTTTATGCTGTCCGGCCCAATAATACACGGGAAAGTTTCATTTCTTAAATACGAACTACCTACAAACTACGTGTTACAAGTAGTATTTACATATAGTAGAAGTGCAGCGTTACAAAAACAAGCCGTAAAAAACAAACATATATATTGTAGTCTAACAATAACTAAATCATTTATTAACTAGAATTTAAAGAAAAGTTTATTTTTATAAATTAATGTACTTTGAATTATTTCTGCAGACGTTCAAAATAATAATTACAGAATTTTGCTTTAATAAAAATATCAAGCTCTAATTCTTAGTTTAGTCTTCACCGTTCAAGCCCTTTAAGGAATAAATAATTAAGAATTTTATTGTATACCCTCAAATGTATCAGATTTCATTCATTCGTGTTTTGACTGAAATCCAGCTGTCATTACTGGCAACATAAATACCTTTTTTTTGTTTTATAATGACCGCAACAACACGAAGGGGGATTAAGTACGTCTATTCTACAACTAAATATTTTTCGTCTTTTAAATGTATTGTAAACTGTAGTTTTAGGTGCGAAAAAACTTTTTGTACCGTCCTATAGATGGCTAAGTATATCGCCACCTATTATACGGTACGTTTTTGGGTTACATTTAAAACATTGTAATTGTTTCTCTACTTATATTAATTACTCTATGTCAGAAATTAATAAATTATGTTTGCAAAATGCAACTAAACAGACAGTTACTCTTTAGTGTATATCTTAAACTTTACTGTAGATATTATTTTCTCTTTTAATTTTTTAAATCGGTCACTTATATTTTACCCTCTCCGCATCTCTACATTTTTCCTATGTAAAAAATGATTAATCATTCAAATCAGATTTCTTAAAAGTGAAATACTAAATTATTATATTATGATCATAAAATAAATTTTATTATACTAAACTGGATAAAGCGCTTAAGGCATTTAAAGAGCAGAGAAATTAACGTTATTAAATCGGTACGTGGAAAATTAAGTTAAATAATTTAAAAAAATACAAAATAAACAGGAAGACCTAAAACGTTGATCGTTAACCATTGTTTACAATGACATCGATTAGATTTTGACCGAATATGTTAATTTCAAGGATACATAATAACAAAATTAAATATAGAACACATAATTATATTTTATGGTTTTCAGTACAAGGTTTTAGGTTGGACAGAATTAAATATCGTTTATTTCCCTTACCGTTTGATCCTAATATGTATCACTGCTTGAAAGAGGATAATTTCGGGGTTCTATACAAAATTTGTATAACTGTGGTAATGTACCACGTCTTCCAATAGTTAAATTAAGTAAATCATAATAAACAAGATTTACGAAAAAATAAAAAATTCTAGTTTATATTTTTAGGGAAATTACAGTATATGTAACTGGCAACCCGATTATAACAAATTCCCCATATATGCTAACCGAACTAGGTGTAAAGTTTAGATATGGATTTTATGTATCTTGGAGAAATGATTGCTTTGGTACAGTAGGATCTTGTCGTAACACAAGATATTATTAGACTATCTAAAAACTAATTAGTAATTATGTTCAAAACTTTAATGGGTACTTTTTCTCAGTGTACCTTGTAAAAATTAGTCAGAAAATAGTTAAAAGTAACTTTGAAAATTAACTTTTAGTCTTAAAACAACATAAAATAGAAAACAATAGGCAGGAAGTCATTAACCGGTGACATAATGATTATGTTGTATTGTATTATTATCGAGATATACTATGAATGATATATTTTACAAGGACAGTTTTTAACAATACTTTATTATAGCGACTATTATTCTAAAGCCTTTGGTGAATCAATAGCTGCCAATAGTCCGCAAACCGCGCGTGGTCGGAGAGAAAATATGTTAAAAACAATTGTTACTCTTCTATCTTTAATCTCAGGATTTTTGACGGTAATTGAAGTTTGTTTATATTAATTACTAAGTAAATGCTAACTCTTTTTAATACATTTATTTCAGTACCATCAAAACGATTATCGGATTATATCAGAATGGTTTGAATTGGTCCCAAACTCAAAACTCCTCCAAAACTTTAAATATATTAATTTCAAATACAATCGTACTTTTCATGCTCTTAACGCTTCGACGTACTTTAAAGTAAATTTTGGTAATGATGTGGTTGTAAGTATCTCCCAGTGATATGGTATAAAGGAAATTAACGTAATAATATGTCCTACAGTTTTCGGCACAAGCGTATAAGTTTTCCAGCAATGAATACCGCTTGTTTCCTTTGCAGTTTAATGCTAATATATGTCAGTGCTTGAAAGAAAATACTTTTGGAGTGCAAAATTTGTATAACTGTGGTAATGCACCACGTTGTTCAATGGTTAAAGTAAGTAAATTAAAACAAACTAAATTTAAGGAAAATATGGACTTGTATTTATACTTTTAGGGAAATTATACTTTGTGTAATTGGCAACCGGATTATAAACAATTTCCTCCATATATCCCAACTGGACGATACCGTTTAGATTTAAATTTCACCTATTTTGATGAAATGGTTGTTTTGGTCAAGTGGTATTTCGAAGTATTACGAGATATCAAAATCCCTAAAAACTAATTATATTCAAAGCTTTTATAAAAATTTTAAATAGCGTACTAAATTCTTATAAATGTAAACATATAAGGTGGAGGTAACAGGTTTTGTTAATTGATTTGAATAGGATATAACATGTGTTAACCAATTCAAATAAAATTCAATTAAATATAATATTTGGAAGTTAATAGTGTAGTATATATTTAATGAGCATGTGTTAGTTATTATTTTCCACGAGGATGAAATTTTTCGTGTGTAATGAATGAATGTTAGCTATATTTGCTAATCAAATACGACTGTAGAAAAACAGATTCAAGGATATTAATAATGTTAATAATGGGTTCATTATTTAACAGTCGTAGATAGAAGGTTTTATTATTACTTATTTCATAATCAAAGAATCCTATATACTTCGTATTATTTACAACTGAACTACAAGTATGCAGTTCGGACAATCCACTTGTATCCGAAGACAATCACCATACAGCTCTTGAGCTGGCTTGAAAGACGACGAACAGAGATTTCTTGTGAATATTGTTGGTGAGCAATACAATTTTAAAAAAGCCGATTTTATTATATTATATTACAATTTATGAAATGCAGACTGGAGAGTAAATAACTACACCGAGGTAAATGAGGCAGTTATTAAATTTGATGAACTCTTTTACTTGGCATTGGACGATTCTGTACCTAAAACTAAAGCTTCTATAGAAAGGTACTCTCCGTGGTTTACGCGGTCCACAATTAAAGATATTGAAAGAAAGGCTCAACTACATCAAAAGTTGAAAATAGAAAACAATGAGAACATTATGCAGGAATTTAGGTTACTCAGGAATAAAGTTAAGACAGATATAAGTAATGCATATAAGAATTTTCGTGATGACTGATGACATAACATATGTAGAGCACAACATTCAAAACTTCTTTTATCAAGTTAAAAAGCAAACCTTCCTCTTAAGTTGGCAGTATATTTTATAACGACATAGATTTGAGTTCAAATTCAAAAATAAGAAATGCATTCGATCATAATAGTAATAGTAATCTTTCTCTAAACGTTGAAAGCATAACTACTAATAACATAACAGCATGGAATGTTACAGTTGCTTTACGTTTATGTAAATGAAAAAAAAAACATCTGGCTTTAATCAAATTCCCATCTATATCTACAAAACCTGCTTTGACTTTTTATCTAAGTTACTAATAACTTTCTTTAATTAATTTAATCTTTACCAAGATTTCTCTCGGAAGCAATAGTCAATAATTTGTAAGTTGACGTTATAAACTGACTTTTCAGAAGCTTTTAGAGTAAACCATAAAATAATATTTCGAAAATTAGCAGCATTCGGTTTTCATAATAATTTATTAAAACTCTTTACATCTTATCCGACAAATAGATGGCAAATTAGTGATATACGGTGGCAATCAATCAGAGAGATATAACGCTGTATCAAGTGTTTCACAAGAAACAAACGGGACCGCTTTTGTTTCTATTATTTCTCAATGATCTAACAGTGTGCACCATTCACAATATTTTTTTTATACATAGATAGGCAGAAAAGGTGTAGTAGAATGGCCAACTCAATCACCAAATTTAAGTCCACCTTATTTTTTTGTGGGGTCATCTTAAAAGCAATATTTATTTAGATATGCCAGAAGATATGGAAACTGTACAAAACTGTATAAGAACAAAAACTAGAGCTATCACACCAGGAACGATTCAAATGCAATAAACGAATTTGAAAGACGACTTTACCATTGTCAAGCTGTGAATGGCTGGTCACTTTGAACATCTTGTATGAACTGTAAGTGTAGTTGTTATAAAAGACTTTTATTTCGTAACAGCATAATAAATTGAAATAAACCCTCAAACATTTTGTTTTTGCTCTTTAGTCAAAATTTACTTATGCAAGCGTATCAGGTTTTACATTATAGAAAAAAGAAAAACATTTTGCATCAAATGAATACAATAAAGAGATACTTGCTTTAAAAATAGTTATTTGGTACTACCCTGTAATAAATATAAAACTAAACACTTAACAAGTTTTATAGGAAACATTTTTCCACAAAGTGTATTTTTACTGAAATATCCATACTTTTCGGGCATACTATATAACAACATAAGGAAACCATTATATTAAAACTAAAAATGTAAGAGACAATTTTGCTGTTTTCAAAAAACTTTCCGACTCATCTAACTCAGCATCCATAGATCTCATGGTCCTCCTTAAATAACTTTTATAATACAAAATTAATAAAATAACCCCTAAAAGTTAATGTACCTATTACTAAAGCGATTCATTTTTGGAGTTACTAAGAATAACACAGTGCAATAACAACAAAATTTAGAAATAAGATTTCTTAGAGAAGATCTGACCAAAGGAGTCAATTCTTCAAGGGATTCTGTTAGAGTAGGTCAAATAGGCGTTTTTTCTGGACTGAAAGTTCGCAATGTCAGTAACATGAGTTCTTCATATTGTTTTGAGGTTTTCATTATTTTATAACTCCTAAACGATTAATTTTGAATTTTTTTCGAATTCCTGTTTACGAACTTAACTTCTGCTAGTAGATACCATTTTACCACGCTATCTTCAATTGTTTTGAAACAGTCGAATTTCACCGTTTTTTAGAAATTTAACAATCAAGTTGCGTTACAATTAAGGACCTTTTTTGTAACCGATACTTTAAAGTATCCAATGAAACAAAACACTTGCAAAATTTAAATAATTTTAAATAGTTACAATCGCCTTTTCATATTTTTATAATATTTCATCATATTTTTATATCCCTTGTTTCCCAAAGCCGGGCAATTTAGGTTTGTGGCCTCGGAAAAAATCAAAGAGAGCTGAAACTTTGCAAAGTCGTTTTATTTGATGTTCAAAAGCATATTTAAAGTATCCAGTCAGCTTTGTGGATTTCCAGGCC
Source organism: Ignelater luminosus (assembly GCA_011009095.1). NCBI lineage: Eukaryota > Metazoa > Arthropoda > Insecta > Coleoptera > Elateridae > Ignelater > Ignelater luminosus. The sequence goes on from VTPC01001032.1 coordinate 181,689, forward strand.
TTTGAAAACTTAAAGCGGTAGAGAAGTACAGGAGAGCAGTGGAATTGGCCGTAGAGTGAAACGATTTGTCTATGTGGCCCATATCAAGTTCAGATAAAAGAGGAATGAATGGACTATTGTTTAAAATAATTTAGATTGCGTACCGTTGCTTCCGAAGACAAAACTCAGCGAAATTCAAAAATCATTTCCATTGTTTTCAACTTTTCGGCTTTAGATAGGTTTTTAAGGCAGATGTTACAAATATGCCCAAAACAATTTATTTTCTACAAACAATAAGCTTTTTGTCCATATGTTTGTAGTTTATCTACGATGAATAGTTGTGGAGTTAGAGTCATTTTCATGAATTTGTATATCATTTAGTGGAAATCAAATAAGAATGATAAACAGGTGTACAAGAGTTCTATTCCAATCCATAGCAATATACTTAAAGGAGTTGGTATTGATTTCAGTAAAATCGGTAGTGTTGGTGAATAGGCCAAAAAATTTCTATTGAAATACGCAAATCAAAAAGCCTCCGCGGTTTTGCAAAATGTCAATTTTATCTTATTGTAAACCCGCTGTACAATCTAATATTGGAAAATGTGGTTTTTGTAAATATTATGACTAAAACATGGGAACAAAACCTAAAATTAACAATTTGAAGGAAAATAAAAATAGAATAAATAAAAATTTAGAGACCCCTAAAAAACAAGTATTAGTTACAGTAGACTAATCTTGTGAGCTTTTTTTTATAAAAAGAATTTAATTGTTGCTTGAGGCATTTGCGCTTAAAGATGAGCTTGAATTGTGATTACTTCCGTCACTGTCTTTATTTTCATTACTAATTATTGCGTGATATTTTCCAATAATGACGAAGCAGACCAGCTCCGCATTCTTGCATTCGCATCCTTCACTACACTCAATTTTGCACATGCAAGGTATTGGATTAAGTAGCTCCTTTGGCGTAGGAGAAAGTGTTTTTGGCATGGAAACAAGGTGACTATCACCTAAGATGTAGGTTCTAACGGATTAGCCAACCATTTCTGTACTTGGAGGTAAGTCCGATATGAATGCGGACACCACGCTGCACTAGTTGGAAGTAATGAAGTCAACTAAAATGATTTTGATGACTGTTGAAACCACTTTCCGTGCAAAGATCAAAGCAACAAGCTCACCCAATGATAAGCATTCGCCGTTGTACAGAGTCATCATACATTCCTTCCGCTTCTTGAAATGTCTTTACTAGCTGCGTTCGGAGAGGTAAATAGCTTATTTCTTTCCTTAGTGATTCATTGGATTTCAAAATGTTGAAAGCTAGCTTTTTTCCCTTTTCAAACACTGTTAACGTTCTATCACAGCCAGACATTACGTGACAAAACGCTTCATGCGTCCGACGCCATTTTGAATATTAAAAATCGAAAAGACCTTCCCATCAACTTTGCCTGGTGGAGGATGCAAAACTTGAATTGTGGATGGTGCCTTAGCCCAAGCCACAAGCATGACGAAGATATTTATGTTGTTAGCTAGTACAGAGACTGTAATATTCTCCGACTCTAGCTGCAGAGTCTGATCAGTAATAATTGTGTCGGTATCTCCTGTATAGTCATAAATTGTGTGACCAGCGCCCAATAAACTTTTCATGAGCAGTTCATCAATATTCTTTTCATTTCAAAAAAAAACGAGAATGCGCAGCGACGATGTTATCATTAATGGTAAGGTTTGGTGTTTATTTTTCACAAGTACTTCGCATTCTTTCTTCTCCTTTAATCGAAAGTAGTTCGAGACCGTCAGAAACGATATACGCATTGTGGTAAAACTGAAAAACAAAGGACTGTAAAAGACCATAAGCATTCAGTCAAGGACACACAGCTGCATGTAAAAGTTATCCTCAGTCGATGACTACCTACCTCACTCTTGAACTCTATTTCGAACGTAGCATCACTTGATATCCAGACAGAAGTTGATGCGGATTTCGCAGTTTTGGGCAATGAGCCGACTCAAACTGCAGACATCTTCCAGGCCTGATGTTTTTTTTATAAGGAAGATAAGATGCATAAATAATTGTTAAGTGTTTGTCGGCACGATTACTTCTCGTACCTTAATGCCCCTAGCTATGTTAGTCAGAGGTTTTACTTTTCAATTTTTTTTTAGTTTTACGACAGTAAAATTACCTCCAAGGATCTTGCACTTGCCTTGAGACAGTTTACTGCATTTCCAGCCACCATACTAGTTGCAGGTTTTCCGTCGTTCTGAGGTCACCGTAGTTCTCCAACCTATCTTTAAAAATGTCGAAGTTGAGCTGATCTTTTAAATTTGATATGAGGCACCAGTAGGGTGGTCTAGTAGTTGAAGCTTTGATTAATAAAGTTTTTTAGATTAACAAATCGTTCTAAATAAAGTTTTTTGTTAACACACTACTGAGTTACATACTAGTAACTTTCTTAAAAACCAATTTGTAACTGTGGTAAGATTTGTAATTAAGTTTTTCTTATCAGTATTCTCTAAAACTTTTGTTAGTCTTGCAGTCTTTCTAGAGTTTTTCTACGAAAATGAATGGATGAAATAACCCAGCTCTTTTATGGAACTTCTTCACTGGAAATTCATAAAGGACAAACTTAAAATTAAATTTAAGTTGCAAGTTAAGAAATAGTTTCATCCAAAAGAGGGGTTTATACATTTGCATGTTATTTTATTGCTTCCACTAGATCTTTTCTAATCTACTATCAAGGAGACTTCACCAAGCAGGGTTGACATCATCATAATTTATGTTTAAGTTGTCAAACACCAGGGATCCATGACCACCCAAATAGCTGAAGCTCGCCATTTGCCTAGTATTTACTAAAATAGACGGTACAATATAATGAAATCTATTCGTGAACGAATTTGGAATTCGCTACTTATTATAATATTCAAATTCAGCACATTATGGTCGGCTATATTGTGTTTTTCTAAATTTATTTTCGTTGGAGGCATTTGAATTTCAAAAGAAACAAGGACGCAAAAATTTAACTTTCAAAATTATATAATAATAGGGACCATGAAAGAATATTATTAGACAAAGTTTAAAAATTGAAAATATTATAATTTCCAAAAGAAGGGTAAGAAAGTGAAATAAAATAAGGACATATTTCTTTTTTAAATGAGCAGGGCACAAAGAGTTATGAAACTTCCCACTTTTAGTTGAAGTAATGTAACTTAAAATAACTTTAACTCTTTTCGTTTCCTATGTACCCTAACTGTGGGTAAACTTGAAACCTTCTACTAAAATTGTAATTACCTTCATTGTTTCCAAAATGTTGAAACCCTGAGTTACGAATCTCACACCTCTATGTTTTGTATACGTTCATGAAATGTTTATGATAGTTCTGTCCAGAGGCGCTTTGTCTTTAACTAGTAATTTCTGTTATTGTTATTCAAAGTGTAGCTAAATGTTTACGTTTTGTGTTTCCTTATCCACATAGAAGTAATGGTTCATGTTTTAAAAGTACATCATGTGCTACTTTATAATAGTTATTTTTATTATGATTAGATAAATAGAATTTTCCACATTTAGGATTTTTTAAATATTCATTATTCAGTGTAGACGGGGATGCGCTGAAACAGGCGCCCCTGTGCAAATACATACGTATAATTAGAAGTTTTTGTCGGTTTGGTTATCTATAGCAGCAGAGCGGTAGATTGGTATTTTCCTTTCCTTCAAATTACTTCTATGCCAGAAGTTTCAAACGCATTACGTAGTTTAAAGATTTTTCTTTTGAAACAAAACAAAATGCCAGTTCATTTCAGGGACAAAATAACAACTTATGCGATCTAAATATAAAATATTGACACTTCGATTGTATACAATCCGTGCTTTAAAGATAGTAATACTACTAACTTGGAGACAATATTTCCACTTAAGTTTATTTTATAAATTTTACATGAGATAAGTCTCTAGGGAACGTATAAGAAAAAAAATTATATACGGAAACACACAACTGAAAATAAAATAAACAAGTGTTGGGAATGAAACAGCAATAAATTTTCCGTCTGTTATTACATTTGGACATTTAGAACCCTCTATTATGATGAATAGGACTTCAAGAACTTTTAGACTACACCGCATATTCTTTGTGACATTTAAAATAATTGTTTCTTATTTGAAATTTTCGTAGCTAAAATAATACCTAAGGCGAATTTATTTAGATATCTTGTACGTTTTTCTTTACTTGCGTAAATTATCCGTTATTGAAAAACATCCTATCACTTTAGGTAGTTCTAAAAAGTTAAAGGGATTTTTAATTACGAGGGTGGTCTGAAAAGTTTCCGACCTCAACGTGAAGATGGCAGCACTCGTAAATAAAAGCTACTGAATTTCGTTGTTCATCTGTTGACAGTTACTCACCAAAGTTTCAGCCATTTTGGACGCGCAGTTTTTATGTAACAGTCGTTTGAGTGAGTTGATGTGAGTTTTTTTGTGAAAATGGACAAAATCGAGTATCGAGCTGTCATTAAATATTTGTTTTTGAAAGGCAATACGCCTTCGCAAATAAAAGATGAGTTGGATTCTGTGTATGGGGACTCTGCACCATCATTTACCACAGTGAAATTTTGGGCTGCTGAATTTAAACGTGGCCGTAAGAGCTTGGGAGACGATGAACGTTCGGGACGTCCAAAAACTGCAACTACCGACGAAAACATCGCCAAAGTTCACCAAATGGTGCTAGACGACCGCCGAATTAAAGCGAGAGAGATAGCAGAGGTTATGAACATGTCAAAAGAACGTGTTTGTCACATATTAAATCAACATTTAGGCATGAGAAAGCTGTCCGCGCGTTGGGTGCCGCGTTTACTCACGTTAGACCAAAAACGTGTTCGAATGAATATTTCCAACGCTCTTTTGGCGCAGTTTAGGCGAAATAAATCCGAGTTTTGGCGCCGATTAATTACTGTAGATGAAACTTGGATACACCATTATACGTCCGAAACAAAAATACAGTCCAAACAGTGGACTGCAAAGGGGGAACCGGCTCCAAAAAAAGCAAAAACTGTTTTTTCGGCTGGGAAAGTGATGGCGACTGGTTTTTGGGATAGTCATGGAGTTATTTTAATCGATTATCTTCAAAAAGGAAAAACCATTACAGGAGCATACTATGCATCATTACTTGACAAGCTGAAGGCAGAACTTGCGAAAAAACGGCCACATTTGCAGAAAAAGAAAATCCTGTTTCACGAAGACAACGCACCGTCTCACACCTCAGCGGTTGCCATGGCGAGAATCCACGATTTACGGTTTGAACTGCTTGACCATCCGCCTTACTCGCCAGATCTAGCCCCAAGCGACTTCTTTTTGTTCCCTCATCTAAAAATTGCGCTCGGAGGACAAAGATTTTCGTCAAATGAAGAGGCAATCACCTTCGTGAACAATTATTTTGCAGAGAAAAATGCCGAGTACTATTTGGACGGGTTACAGAGATGGGAGCATCGCTGGGAGAAGTGTGTAGAGTTACAAGGAGACTATGTTAAAAAATAAAAAAAAAATTCCAGAAAAAATGTCTTGTATCTTTGTTAGGTCGGAAACTTTTCAGACCACCCTCGTATACACACTTTTGTATTTTTATTTATTTCTGTGTACGCTCACCTAGGATAAAACGTGGTTGGTTAGACCACAGATAACTCTTCTAAACTATACTACCATGATATGATGAATGCTATCACTACATACATAAAGCT
>VTPC01001033.1:5417-29388 GCA_011009095.1 Ignelater luminosus
GTAACCATCTCGAATAAGTGTAAAGTTAATTGATAGCTACACACTGAAAGGATTTATTAACTATAAATTCATATTGAGATAATACTAATTTAGACGCTACTGGTTGGTAATTTGATACAGTTGCACAAAGTTGCCGTTTAGATTGAAGATTAGATTATATTTGAAATTTGATATATTCACCATGACACACGTAAAACTTACTTTTTGTGTGTGTCCTTTTTATTTTAAGATAAATCTTTAAACACACATTAAAATAACAAATTATTCCTGCAAAGACTAGATAAACAATTCATGATGAATGGCATACTTAAAATAACTTTACTGACATTTGAATTAATCGCAGATTATATTAACATCATTGTTATTTTACCACCATGCCGAAGAATAGAAACACTTTCACCAATTTAATGCCTGGTTAATACAGATATATGAAATTAATATCTTGAAATTGCTACTAGTATCAAATGGTAATCCGTTATTTAAAATGTACAACTTGCTATTTTATTCAAATCAAACAAGTTATAACTGCAAGCATCTTTCATGGAGACTAATTTGGAATTTAAAAAATCTCAGTAATGACAATAAATTATAATATCAAACATGGTTAATAAGCTCAACTATACATGCCTAGATTCAACGACCTTAGAATGCAATCGCGTCCTAATTTGTCTTCTAGAAATATAAAGATGTAAAGATGCTTGCAATGCGAGTTGGATTTCTCTAACTTATATACCACCTACGTTTATTTTTATGATGGCATTTGAAATATTTACATCGTTTGTTAGATTTCAAAGTCGGACATTCACTTTTAAACTTTAATAAAATAGATTAGAAGTGTTTACATTAAGGAATAAAAACTAACTATTATCGACATAAAAACAAACAACATTGAAAGCCTTCGATGCAGTATTTTGTTTTTGTTGATAAGTTAATCAAGTTCGAAAGTTAAACATCTCCATTTTACTATTACTGCGGTTTTAGGTAACAACCACATTGTAAAGGTCTGTACAACTATGGATATTAACATCATCCTTCATATTTTTCAATTGCTACAATTAGCGATGCGGCGCCACTTGGCGGAAAAGATTCTTTGAGTTTCTAAGACATCAAGGAACTATGAGTACGGATGCTGTCTTTAGGGTTTACCATACATTCTACTAACACCGTCATGATTAAATTGCACCTAACGACGTTCGTCAATGGGATTCTCAATTGGATTTTCGGAAGTTATGGGTTTGTTCCTCTTGGATACACTGGATTTACTATATTCGCCGTTAGAAGGCATGCCAAAATCATTTTTGCTCTAAAAGGAAAAGAAATAAGAAGGCAAGTGTCGAACCTGATCAGATTCGATAAATCGCTGTGAATTCCAAACTATACTATACATTTACCGATGGCTACAAGATTTGAAAATGTGACAGAACGAAACCTCAAGAAGAAATTAGTGAATGTTTCGTTTGATCTTCTCTTGTTACGGCATCTCGAGAATGTTTGATTGAAACTTTCTTGCTTGGCTGAACAAAAAAATTAATCAATTGATCAAGTTGATCAGTTGATTAACGCATCTGATTGGATAATTCTGAATATTTCACTACTTTTGGTTGGTTGATCAAGTAGTTGATCAATCGATCAAGCATTTAACAAAGCTTAGTGCAATCGCGCCTCTATCTTCAATTTGACGTAGCACAGAAAAAGAATTGCGAGTAATACTATTAATCATCATTTGTTTTTGTTAAGGGAAAATGTTACGTATCAACAACTAAACGTCATTTCTTTTTTCTTCAAAATTGCAAAGTCTATGCAAAGAGTCTATACTGGCGTTATACGTCATATCCAAAAAGTCTTTTCTATTATACGGGTAGATTAATCAGTCGTCCAAGCTCCTATGATTGCAACTCCAAGAACACCATCTTGATCTCCAAAAAACGAAAGATCAAACCAAGGCAATTCTTTCGCCGGGATAAGTGGTTTTGTACTTTCTCGTACCGCTAGCACTACCTTGAATATTGTTTTAAATGACGATCTATTGTTATGAAGAATTATGGATGATTGGCATAACAAAGTTTCTGAGCGTAGAATTTTAACACTCCAGAGTAAATTGTAGTAAGGTGGTAAGATTGTGGTGCTGCCAGAAAAATGTAAAATCATGAAGCACTAGTAGTTTAACATATGTTGCAATTGGTTTAGTAGATTAAACTTCAGATCTTGAAATAGTATATTCCTTGTCATTTTCTTGGTAAATTCTGACTGAACTGTGCTAGATGTATTAGTTGAAATACAGACATCTACATTACAATAAATACGAAACAATCCAGGAACTGTGTAATCAAAACTAAATTATGGCTACCGCATATCTGAATTGCAGTTTCGATCTTGGTAGGATATCATCACTTGAAGGTAACTATGTTGAATGTTTGTGCATTACCGGTACTATTAGATAAAAGACTATAGTAAAACAGTGATTACTTGTTATGTTTGTATAATTTCAAATTCACGTAGGGTTTTCCAATAAGAGGTGTTATTTTGATATTCAAAGAAAAGTGCCATTTTTTAATATAAATGATCGGATGTTTATTTCATTATAAAGAGGAAGGTATGCCGTTAATAGTGGAAAATAACATCAGGCAAATGACCACCACGACCACGCTTACAGGACAATATCCTTTTCATGAAATTTTCCATAACCAAATCGCAAAGTGGCTGCCCTATGTCCTCGATAGCCTCACGAATTCCATCTTTGAGGTCTTGAATCGACGCTGGGCTGTTGGCGTAGACCTTCTCTTTCACGTGGCCCCAAAGAAAGAAGTCGCAAGGTGTTAAATCACAAGATCTCGGTGGCCAATTGTGATCACCTCTTCGAGAGATAACACGGTCCGGAAACTTTTTCCGTAAAAGATCAATGGTTTCGTTGCTTGTGTGGCACGTAGCGCCGTCTTGTTGAAAGTAAACGTTGTCCAGATCAATACCATCCAATTCCGGCCATAAAAAATCGTTAATCATCTCTCGATAGCGCAATCCAGTCACCGTAACTGTTGCTCCAGCCTCATTTTCGAAAAAGTAAGGTCCAATGACTCCGCCGGACCATAAACCGCACCAAACAGTCACACGTTGAGGATAGAGAGACTTTTCAACAATAACTCTTGGATTTTCTGAGCCCCAGATCCGACAATTTTGCTTGTTGACGAAGCCACCGAGGTGGAAATGGGCCTCATCACTCAAGATGATTTTTCGATGGAATTCTGGATCATTTTCATGCATTTCAACGACCCAATCAGCAAAGACACGACGTTGTTGATGATCGGCCGGCTTGAGTTCTTGTGTTAACTGGACTTTATAAGCCTTAAGACCCAAATCTTTATGCAAAATACGGTGTAATGACGTTTGTGGAATGGCTAATTCCAAAGAACGACGAGGAATGGACAAACCTGGGTTTTCTTTAACACTTTCGGCTACAACAGCAATATTCTCGGCTGTTCTTGAGCGACGTGCACGGGTTTTATTCTTCACATCACTAACTTGTCCCAAGAGCTCGAATTTTTTCACCAATTTCTGTATTGCGGTCCGACAAGGTGCTTCACGGTGACCCAAAAATGTTCGAGTTTTACGAACCGTCTCTGCCAAATTTTCACCATTTTTATAGTGAATTTTAATAATTTCAATGCGTTGTTGAAGCGTGTATCGTTCCATATTTATTAATGGCGTAGTTTCTACTTGTCAAATGTCAAAAAATGATAGCTTTAAAAGTGACATCTACCGAAATAGCGGGCTATTCAAAATAACACCTCTTATTGGAAAACCCTTTAGATATTTTTGTTGTTTTCTTCTAAACTATCATTATATCTTTTCTAGTAAATATAATACAAACTGGAATCACTATTTTTGCAAATTTACAAAACACGCATACATTTTGATGCAACCGGCATGCAACATGTCGTAATAATGATTTCAATAATTTTATTCAAACCATACAGGTCAATGAAATTAGATAAGGTGCCAACATTAAATCACTCTTCATTTATGTATTCATTTACTTATTTTAACCATTCAAATGTTAAAATTTAAATTTATGTTGTCCAGCGTATAAAATTTCTTGACATAATTTTTGTAGTAATTCAATACTTAAACCCCAAAAACTCATTACGTAAGTTTACATAATTAGTATCTAGAAAAGATTTAATCCTTACGTATTATCCACCGCAAAATACTTTTAAAAAATAATTTTTTTCTAAAAGAAATAGTAGGTTCTAATTAGATTAATTAGATGTTAAGTGAGCTACTGTTTGAAATAACGAATTTCAGTATGCTGTTGAATATGGAGAGTGAAAACATGGTATATACATCCGTGTTGGAGGTGTTGACCTAATTCAACGGTCTCATAACGTTAATGCTTTAATACTCGAGATTAATTTATTTATTCTTAATTTCCGTCAAAGCCTAAAAACGGTCATAAAAAAGAGTAGACTGCAAAATAGATACTTTACAGAATATTAGTCACAAATTATGCTTGTACTATAGATTTTGAGCTCTTCCTAATTCTGGTGTACGTTTCAAATTATAATTACGATTACGATAGCTAAATATACATAAATTGTAGTTTTAAATCGTTAGTACATTAGCTATTGTTATTTGCGCAAAAAGCAGAAAAACTCGTTCCTTTTTGTCAGTAGAATAATACAGCGCCTGTTTGTGTAGTAGAACTGTTGTGATATGTTTGTTTATTATTTGTATTTAGATAGATTATTATTGTTTGGGCAATAGAAAAGTTTAATTCAGTATCAGTATATTAAACGAATTCTTTTTTATACATTCATATTTTTATAAGGTAAATTGTAATTAATTATCATCTCAATAAATTAGAATTTATCTCATGGTTCGACTACCTCAACATTAGACAAATTGCGTTTCACTATTCAACACTTTTAAAGTAAGTACTTCACTCAACCATGAGCGCTTCACTTTGTTTTTATTTTATGTAACTTACGGTATATTAAGATTTTTATCTAGTGGAGACATTTTAATGTGAATTAATTGTTGAATAAGTAGACCGCAGCCTCTTGAATTTTAAGTGATATATTTTATGGCAGCCAATTAAGTATGCAACGTAACCAATTTCTCTTTTTTACTTACGTTGCGTAAAAGATGCGCAGAGATATTCCAGTTATGCACTTATAAATGGAATCTAACACGGTCTTTACAACTAGAAAAAAATTTGATACTATATTTGGCAGGTATGTGTGTACAGATTTAGCATAAATTAATTTGAAATTGTTTTTCACCCCTTCCATTTTTAATTAACCGTGTAATTCTTGAGCTTTCTATGGTAAATGTAATTATCTCTTGGAATTTTTATTAGTTATAGACAGTTTTAAATTAAAAGCTATTCACCAATTAAATTCAAATTAATTAATTAATCTACATTTTCAAATATAATTACTACCTATATCTTAAGGTAAATACGTAACGTATCCGAAAGTAAGTTATTTTCAGTGTTTCTAAAGCTAGAACCATAAGAATAAGTTATAACTGTGTATAATATGCAGAATGTTCAACTAAACATTATTTATTATATGATAGAGTGTATGTCATGACTCATGAGTTTTACCATAAAATGGTAGCTACCTTTGTGATGTAGTTGAATACACACTAAAATACGTATTCTACATTAAAGTAGATTTACGACTTTTAATGGCATGGTAAAAATGATCAATCTGAATCTTTCTACAAATGTTTTAAAAGTAAATTTATTTCTCATTGCACTATAACCCGTTTGCGTCTCTTTCATCTTAACGTGGCATTTCTGTTACGAATGAACATACACAGTGCCATCTCAACTACATATTTGAGAGCATCAAGGGCTACTGTAAACGCCCCAATTATGTTGTTACAGTTTTCCTTATCCGCTTTATACGAAGATCGAGTAGACCATACATGGGGTGATCGTGGCGTTCAAGACCTATACCATACACAGTGTGAAAACGGTTTGCGATTTTACATGACAATCAAAGGTTTGTTATGCTTATTATTTTACAGAAAACTGTAAAGGAAAAGTTGTAGAACTTTAAGAGACATTCAATTCTGCTTTTAGTTTTTTTCTTAGTTAAATCGTGGTAAAGATTAAGGGTATACCGATAGCAAACGAGTTAGGTGTGACTGACTTGATATAGGTGACCCATAACCAGATGACCATAGCTTAAACATTTCACCGTGTTGTTTGGGTCATTATAAGTCAAGAATGTCTTATGGTCATATATAAATCACATAACTATTGTGAGATAACACCAAAAACTAGTTATGTACTTGGCCACCGCAATCACCTAATCTTAGTCTCCTCGACTACCATCTCTAGCGATATGATTTATAAAAAGTGTAGAGTATACAGAAGAGCCACGCAATAGGGATGAACTTGTATGCATCCATTCGTACTGACTGTTGCACTCTTCTAAGAGTTAGAATGAGCGTAGAGGCGAGACGTGGATATGTTGGACAGTTCCTATAATTGTGTTAAAACTTTGCATTAATAAAACTTAATGTACCTACTACTGGTGTTTTTCTTTTCAAATTGGCTTATTGGCTTAAAATGACTGTAACTTCGTAACGATTTATTTTTGAATACATGTCCATTAAGCTTTTTCTACTTAGAATGGCCAGACTAACACGTGTATATTCAGCTATGGCAGTCTGGTCACGGGACACCCTATAGAATAACATTAACATCCTTTATCATCATTACTAAAAAATGAAATAGTCCCGAGAAAACCTGCAAAGTATCCAAACTGTATCTTTTGCTATAGTTTCAAGAACGAAATAGTCGCCATCTTTTGGTGTAAAGTTCCTATGTAGTTCAGACCATTTTTTCACCCGGTATAAACTGAAAATAAAAATTGATGCAATGTTTGATTAATTTTTGTAGTGTGATGTTAGAATCATAAAGGATTTTTCGTTACCCAGAATAGTCATATAAAACTATTTTTAAGCATAGGGCATCGATATGTTTTAGTTCAAGAAGAAAGACGCGAAAATTATCTAGTCCAAAAGCTGCATAACTCTAGCTTCATTTGCAAGATATTTTTCAGAGACATTTAACTTCCTTGGCAAATCGACTCAGCAGTTTAGCTTGCTCAGAAGATGATCAGTATAATAACCCATAATTTTCAATCTAAAGGTGGCGAGTTTGCCTAGTCAACCGTGCTGACCTATGCCCAGTTGACTCGCCGAGCGAAGGTGACTCGGCAACATTTTGTTGGGTTATACCATGTAATAGCTTTTTTTGCGTGACAGAGCAAGTTTGTGATAGGTTAACGATTCTTCGAAAGAAACATACAAAATTCTTTTTTTCATGTGCACAAAGAGCAAATGGAAACATATTTAAACAGTTACGAAAGGCCAGCTGTATCTTTGGAGTTATGACTACAACCCCAAAGACGGTTAGAAGCGAGTTTACACGAAAAATATAGCTAAGAATAGTAAGATCTGGAAGCAATTTCAATCACAGAAACATAATAGTATTGGGAAATGTCAAGGATTTCTAGTGTTTTGTTTGAACGTCTATTTGTCATCTAGAATTAATCCGAACATCCAGGGATATAAATTATACATCTATTTTACGTTCATCGGATGACCGTTAGCAGACGTATTTCTGGACATTCTATTTTAGTCCGTATTTCGTCCGAATATTTTTTCACGTAAGTTGCACATCCAGAGAACGCCCATCCCCGAGATCTAGACGTCTGTGTGCTGTATGGGACCCTATAAGTAAAGCCCAAATTCTTTAAAAGTAACCAACAAAATAACAAAAAAAGGGGTTGCTAAATGATGTACTTATTACTACAACGAAAGTTTATTGCAATCGAATAATGGAGGACCGCCAGTGAACAAAGAAGATAAAAGGTGTCAGAATTCAACGAGGCAAAACTATTACCAAAGGTAAGAATAAAACAAGAAAAAACGAAAACACCAATTCCAATAAATCTAGTAGTTAAACAGAATAAAACTGTTTTTCTGACACATGAGAAGAATGACTTTGATAACGATTTCTATTTAATCTCGAACAAAAGCTTCCTTCATCTTGTATACTCCCACAATCAAGTTTGCATAAAATAATTCAGAAATAATTCTTGTAACGTCCGGCACTAACACAGGTAATCATTAATTACATAGTAGATAAATATTTACAAAACAACAATAGTAACAATAGAGTCCTTGACAGTGTTCAATAAAAACTTACTTGAAAATATGCAGTCTTCACTTCCAAGCGTTAATTATAATTATAATGTATGATCACCACAAGGAATCGTCGAAAGAAAATAATTGATTTTCTAGAAATATTTGTCGTAAATATTAATGGCATCTTCAGTGAATATTAATGGCGATTCTATCATTTTTAGCAGTATCTCGTTAAAATTCTCATAACCAAGCCAACGTGTAACTTATAAAACAGACATTTTAAAAGCGTTTTCAGTTTCCTTTTATGTGTAGGTTACTGAAGTGGATCATCGTAATATTTTATATAAGATATAAAAGCAAGATTACATAAGAATATTTATATTAATTAAAGGTTTACTTTTTTGATTTAAAGTTTGGATAAAATATAATTCATCTTGATTGTGATAGAATTCTTGAAGCTATTGGTTCAACAGCACTAAAAATTTTTAAATTGCTAATGACTTCATTTCGATAATTTTTTACTAGATAAAGTCATAAAATGAATAACCATGTATTTTAATTTAAGTGAGCATGATTTATGTTTAATACGGTGCAATAATTCTCTCAAATAATAATTCTATTGGAACAGGCGTTGGAGATTTCAATGCTAGATGAGCATGCATCCGCGGTTTTATATAACAATGTCGATTGTGAGCTTCTTACACTAAAAAACTGTTTGGAATTTATAATTAAATATATCAAAAACAAAAGTATTTTTCTTTACTTTTCAGAAGACAATAGACATTAGCGTGGGTCACTCAACCGTAGCTTATCTTTTCCGTAGTTATCCGTCCTTGGCCTAAATTTATAACACTAAATAAATAATTGATGAGCATGACTGGCTCAAATAGTCGACAAATATAAAACTGATGGAAAGTGAGTAGCGTTTAGCTATGAGCTTCCTTACGAACGAAAAGTGAAAAGTAATTGTCTTAAATTTAAAATTCATATAAATTTGCCAAATAAATGTTGATTATACAAAATTAATTTAAGGTAAAAGTTTTATAACAATTTTTTTAACAGTTTGTGCATATGTAATGAATGGATTATCTTCAACCCAATTATTCAATTTTTGTTATTTACATATTAAATAAGCAAGCCTTTCTTTTTAATAAGGGTTGCTTTGTAATGCTCACGAAAGCATTATCTAAAGTCTCTATCAGCGTTTCTATTACATTAATAATGGATTTTATTAATGCCGTTCTGTTGAAAGATAATTATATATTTATAAGATTTTCTTTTGACTGATTTGATTTAAATACGCCTGTTTTCATTTAAAATGAAAGGTGGTAGTTAAACTAGGCTTGAGAAGCTTTACCGTGTATTAATTAAAAGATTGAAATCCCTGAAAACTAAGCGATTAAGATTTTACAAACAAAACACATTAAATATTTATTTAGTAAAGAAGATGAAATTCAAATTGCTATGAAATACTAACAATGTCTAAGATGTTTTAGAATAATTGGCATTTGATTCTAGGTATACATTTAACTTTTAATTTGTTTACACAACCTTTAGTTGATTTAAATCTGTTTCGATTATTTTAACCTATATTTTTTTGTTATAATAATTTATTGGAAACTGCCTCAGAATAGACCGTAAAAAATTTTGGTAACGTTAATTAGGCGTATATTCTAGACACTCTACTTTTAATTTATTTTCTTGTACCTACTAATATGTTATTTATTAACACATAGCGGTCATTTAGCTTCTTCTTTACAGCATTAAAAGTGATAGATTAACAATTTTTTTTCCTGAAGCTTAAGACTTTTTATATGTTGCTATAGTTCATTTAATCTACTCTTGATATACAGGATGTTTTCGGAGTAATTGTTGATACTTTAGAGGACAATAGAATACCGAAAAATAAGCGTACTTTGTCATAAGACGTTAAATCTAAGAACGCTTAGCTTTTCAGATACAGGGTGTATTGCAAATTCCTTGATTCTTTGCCATTTTAAGGACAGCATGCGCTATTGAACTGAAATTTCTTGTGCGGTTTTTACTATAGAGAATCCATTTTTCTACAGTCTTCGTGATTGACGCCCTTAGCATGAACAGAGATGTAGGGATGGAAATGTGCAGTCATTTAAAACAAACAAGTTACGCTATGAAAAACTAATTGATTCTAATATTTTTGTAAGTTACACTCAATTTAGAAAACAGAGTTAATTGTATTTTTCATTTTTTGAATAACTTAGGAAGAAGCTGAAATATTAAGCAGTAATTTTTGTGTGGCTTATGAGATTTCTGCTATCTTACATGTTGTTGTAATTTGCAACTTTATCAGTGGTGGAAACTTGAGAGAAGCGTGCATACTTCGACACCTTATATCTCGACGAATTCTTGAGATATTTCCTAAAGCAAGATATACTTATTTTTGATATTGTATCACCTCCTAAATCTTTGACATACTTAAAAGAAACACCCTGTATAGATTGTAATGGTTTCGTGCTATTAGAACTCCTGTAGATCTTTAACGTTTTGAGTCTTCTTCAAGGTTTTTTATATTTCTATTTCTTATTATCTCACCACCATGACCATATAACCTCAACTAGAGTCCCAAAGAATAGAAGCTTCCAGGTGCAACAGAAGGGAATTTAGGAACGACATTTGTAAAATGATTTTTTATAAATGTACAATTGAACTTTCAAAACACGAATACTGCCGAAGAATGACATCGATGCCGTGTAAAGTTTTTAAGAACAGATGTTACAGCTAACAGGGAAACTTAATTGATGTCGTCACCGTAGGCTTCGCTTGTATACATGAATGTAGGGTATGCGTGTATATACATGTCTACCACATTGATGCCAATTATAATATTCCCTATTAAAATTATTATAATTATTTTGAAACTACACATACAAGAGTTTTCATACGGGGTTAAGATACATTTTTAGAATTCTCATTACTTTCTTACACGTAGAACTTACTACTAAACGGTCAGAAGGACGTTTCGGGCATACTATAATCAAGAAACGGATTTACTGAATTCGTAGAGTCTCTAAGAATATAGAGGCTTGCAAGGACTTAACACCTCGCAGATTTTGCAAGGAGTATACTATACTGCTAGTAACTGAGATTAGTACGAAATTAGACGTTGCAAAAACCTGGATACCTACCTGCAGGAACATGAAAGCCTCAAAAAGTCATAAATTCAGATAGCAAGACGCCTTATATCAGTGGTTTTTAACCTGTTTTGTATAGGCTCCTATTTTGAGCTGGATAAACTCTGCTTAATGAGTTATCAGTTTGATATTGCTACAAGCTATAACCATATGTATGTTAACATTACAACCTATTTCAGCAAGATTGTTTTCCAGTTATTCTCGTTGGAAAAGTTGCACATTGTGACAACGCTGCAACACTACTTACCCGCTGTATCAATTTTCTGGAGAAAATCATAAACCAAGAGATGGCACTAAATTTTGTAAATATAGGGGAAAATAAGTGAATACAAGCTGTAACCAGCATTACCACGATAGCTGACGAGAGATCTTTAGATCTGATGATTTTTCAACCTTTTTATTGTTTTTGACGACAAGATCAACTTATTAGTAGGCCTGTCTGCAAAAAAGGTTGAAGAGAAATGAAGCATAGTTGCTACACTACAGTTTAGAAAAAAACACACAAAGGTTTATAAGTACGAAGAGGTCGGAACAAGAACCAGTTCTAGAGTGTGGGGCAGAGATTTAGAGAGATAGTTAGAAGTTTGAAAATAGAGGCTTTGCAGTTATATCATAATCTGCATTTTTTACTTACGCGAAATTGAAACTATGTTTGAAGTATTTTAAAATTAGTCGAGAAACAACACAATGTTTTCTTTTCCTTTTCTTCACGCAACATCTTTGGATTACTACGCTACTACTTGAGAATCCCTGTCTTATATTGTAAAATAGAGTTGATTACCTTTCAAAATCAGAAAATGAATTGATCCAAAATAAGAAATGTAATTATGTAATAATAACCTTTAACGAATGTTGATGACCTTTCCTGATAAGAATGTGCAGACATGCTGCTGAATGGATATGTCAATTTTTTGCGTTTACTTGAACGGTTCTCTTCGATTTGGATAAGGCTCTTGGAGGATTCTAGAGCATCAACTGATCTATCGTGTTCCGGGAATTTGTTCGAACAATGATTGTTCGAAAACCATAAGTTTAAAAATCATTTATTTTAGAAAATACATTTTTTTGCAGAAAAAACAAATGTTTGTAAAACAATTGTTCAAAAAAGAGTATTCGAAAAGCTACTAGTTCGGAAGTTTTGATATTAGACAATATAAATGAAGTGATTTTTGCAGTACGAAATAAAGATAACAAACTAAATAATAGTAGTAATTTTTTTCGAGTAATCTAATAATTCTTCATCTGCACAGTCTTGTTTGAATGATAAGCAAATGTTTCTTGGCCTTTGGTTTAAATCTTTGTACTTCTTTTTTTCAAAGCATTTTCGGTCGTTATTTTTATACTAATTTTAGTTCGGTCATACTTTGTTGTTTTTTAGTTCTATCACAAACATGCAAATTGTGGGCTTTTCCACCTTAATTTGAGACAGAAAACTTCTGTACCATCCCTCAGCAACGTTGTTTGCTATGACAATATTTTCCATTACATGAATATAGCAACTCCATAAACTGTGTTGGAACTTTGATGGATTCCGGTTTCGTCGTACAAATTTACCTATCCAGCTAACTTTGTAATAGTTCATAAAATCATCAATATTGTGTTAAATTTGCTTTTAATGCAATTGTCTGATAAAAAAGCCAACGATTTTAACAGTTTCACCTTTTCTGCAAATTGAACATCTGTATCATAAGTCTTAAGTCCAAATTTCTGAATTTTCCTATACACTGTGAGTAATAAAAGTTATTATTTTCTTTGGCACAAATATTCCTCACGGTTTCGTCTCTTACTCGCAATTGAAGACAGATTTGCCAAAAGAAATTATTCTTTGCAGTGTTTCTCTAAAAACTTTTGCTTGCTGTCGAATTTCGCGAAGAACATTTCTTATTTATAATCTGTCAGGCTTTCCCGGCTGATTGGTTTGACTTTCTTCAATTTTATATCACTTTTAGTGATGGATCTCTTTTTACATTGATTTCTAAAGTGTATTTGACGATCTTTTACATAAAAATATCCTTCAAAATACAAATTTTTTTGCCTCATTGACTTTCAACAAATAACATTTTTCACGGTCACAAATATCTACATATACTCTTTATGTGACCTGTGGTCTTGCCTGTGGTTTCCATAACAAGTAACTATGAAACCAACAATCCGCGTAATAAATTAATAATGAAATGTACGTAAGATTCATAACCTTTTATAGTAAATGTTTCCACAATAACCACCATCACCATGAACATTGCGTATCTTCTAGTTTACAGTAATTAGTTTTTTTCTTGATTCGTTGACAGTGAAAACTACTCAAAGTATCTTAAATAAAATAAAACAAACAAACAAATGTTTTTGAACAGTTGTCTTTTAGAACAAGTGGATTTTCAAATTTGATTTCTTGTAGCTCTGATTAGAACTGTGTTATGACTAAACGAAAATAAGTTATCTTATATACTGCCGTCCTTTTCCATGTATTCTCTTACCCACAACAAGACCGCCTATTAAGTCTAGATCGGTACATGCCAAATTAACAACTATATAGAAAAAAGTTTTTTGAATTTATCTTTTCTTCAGATCATTGTAGGAGAAAAAATATTTTCAATTGGTAATTATGTAAATCAAAATTGGTTGTGCTTAATTTAACAGCAGATATTTTCAGTATAAAAGCTCAGAAATATTCTTTTTCGGCAAATCACGGAAAATTGGAGACTGTAATATTAGTTTTTCACTAAATTGCATCGTTTGCTTGCCTCTTTTCTTTATTGTTGCTATTTCACTCGTTTAATATGTTAATGAAGAAGCGAAGGTTAGGTATCTGTTCTTTAGCTTTCAACGGAAGACAATTTAATTGTTCTTATTATTTAACGGGAAACTCAAAAAAGAGAAAAAGGAAAGGTGTAGAATTAAGTAACAATTTCTACCATATTGCCATATTAGTTTAGACTTACTTTTGCATCTATTATTCCACAGTTATAGCTACGGATGACCTTTATTTATTCAGCTTTTTGACAGTTTGATATATTTTGCTGCAATCTTCACTGATTACAATTTCACATACAAGTAATTAATGTGGAGAAGGGAAACGAAATATTAAAAAACATTATTAGTATTGTCTGTTAAAACTACTTTTACTTTTCTTTGAATTGTGTATCTAACTAATTGCAATTTTATCCGCGATAATTTAATTGCTAAAAATTCTAACAAATTCAATAATGAGAAAGAATTCAAGTCTATTGATTTTAAAACATAACCTTTTCAAATTATTATTAAATATCTTATAATTAAAAATAGCCTTAATCAAATAAATAAAAGACTTTTCATAGTTTTACCATTTCTTCAACTATAAACATTAATTATGCAAACTATTTGCAACATTTATACAACAAGGTGTATTTATGGCAAGGTTTTTGCACTGTAATTAAAACAACGAAAGATTTCCAAAGGCATTAACTTTTAGAAATTCGGTTTCTCACAACAAAGGGTACAGGTATAAGTTATGAAACTTTTAAAGACGAAAATATTTAATTAATTTTTTGCTAGTCCTTCGTCACGAGAAATATAGATTCTCCGCCCTCCGAATATGATAAAATCTTAGCAAACTTTTTTTAGGCGTTGCAATATTATTAACCTTTCAACTGGGAAAAAAATAAAAAATAAACTATAAGAAATTCTATTGTAATAGATTAGAGTTGTATTTATTTCAAACTGGAAAATATCACTAAATGGCTGCGTTAGAATTTTGATTGAAAAAAAATAAAAAACCACTTAAATGGTAAGGTTTAAGGTTAAATTCGCTGAATTAATTTATTTAATAGTTTTGGTTTTGTAATTAAGTAGAAACAATTCAATAATGAAGTTCAAGTTCATTGTCAGCTTCCTTACTAATCCAGCTCTAATTTTGATGTTCGTTATGTACAAAATATTTAATAAAAATGTTGAAAAGTTAATTTAAATGGCAAAAACGCAAGTAACAGAATAACTTTATACTTAAATTATATTCTTTATTAGAAGGTTACGCTATAGAGGCGATAGAAAGTTAAAAGATTGTCGGAAAGACAATAATTATAACCAAATAGTTCATTTGTATAAATTTTATTCGTGGTTTATGCGGTAAATAAATTTAAATATACTGGGTTGATTTTCTAAAAGTCTAGTCATGTGACGAACCAACCGGTAGTTAGTTTACTAAGTTACTTTTATTTTTTATTTCTTCTGGTGGAAGTTGATGTCAGGGAAAGTGTATCTCCTTTCACGCCTTGTGACGCCGGTCACGTGCTTTGCAGGATTGGACTGAACTGACATTCTTCTTCCTGCAACTTATACTGCCGTATGGAAGAGAAACTCTTTTGTAAATATTTATTCTTATAATAATACTAAACATGCTGATTTGTTCCTTGTTATTCCATAACGATATATGGTTCGCGAGTTTGGATTGTCCTAATTAACATATTGCACCAACTTAGTGTTAGTTGGCTTTAGCTTTTTTATTCGCAAATTAAAAATCATTTTTAAAAAACTACATTTTTATTCAATTATAAATTGTATTATTGAACTCTGTTACTGTTACTACTTTTTACTATAACAACTGTTTGTATGCAGAAAATTTAATATGTACTTGTAAACAAAATTCCTTGTTTAATATTCAATATTATTTCTAATTAAATGATCATTAGAAAACAATTACCCTTACTGTTTAAAGGAAAACAAAAAAAAACAATTAGAAAATAAATTATTATTCTGGTTAAAATATTAAATACGCACACAAACAATATAAACAACTATAAACAATCTAATTTATCAAACGCGCCATAACGTAACACTGTGAGAAAACTGAGATTTCGTAGTTCTAATTCATTCTTTCCTTTCGATAACATCTTGTTACATTGTTGTGAAAAATGTCTGTTGGTTTTATGTTGCATAAAACGTCTAGTTTGTGAAAATGGTGTTTGTTGAAATATTCGAAAATTATGGCTTATACAAAATTTAATGATGGGTACTAATGATGCATGGTTATTGTTATTTGTAACTGTTAATTAAAAATATTTTAAAAAAGATTAGAAGATTTAAGCAAACTAAATCGTTTTGGAACGTGGGAGTTGGATGATAGAGAAACAAAAATACGACGTCCTAATTTAGATTTAACACTGTAATATGATGAAAGTTGCTGCATTTAGTTGTAAAGATACGTCAATTTTAAAAATAGAAAAATGGTAGTAAATGCCACTCAAAAAGGAAAAAACACCTATTCATCAAAAGTAATATCTTGTCAGCAGACAAATAGTAGTTGTAACTTATGAGAAATACGTCTAAGCAACTCGACAAACATGATACGTAAAAAGTTTTAATTTTATTTCAATTGTTAATTTGTTTTTGTTAAATTGGTTTATGTATGTTTTCTTTTTCACCTATTAGTCACTTTTTCTATATTTGCTTGTTTTTGTAATAGATAAAGCTAGAGCACATGAGGGACTAAAAACCGCACTTAAAGTTGCTTGTGCGCTTCGCACCTTATTCGCTTTCCTTGTGTAATGATGGCTTTTAGTCCCTTAAATCTTATTAAAATATAAAATGTTATTGTTCGTCTCCCAATTCGTATTTTTAGACAACTGGAAAAAAAGTAATTCTGTATAATCTTCTTCCTTTTAGAATAAGATTTCTTTTTTTTTGAGGAGTCCGATGCTAGTCTCGCTACTTTCCACTGTGCAGTTTATTTCTTCTTAATCTAAGCCTCCTTGAATTTTTTAATTTACTTGTCTGTAGAAGCTTCACTGCTCAGGGCTATTATTGTTTGTTATTCTTCTCTAACCAATGCATTCATTGAAATTTCTTGAAAACTCTTTACAACCCATTGTAACGTATGTTACAGGGTATTTAAGTCAACTTAGGGTCCGAACACATACTAAGGAGGAAAGTTTAAGTAAAAAATGGAAATTTCAGATTGCCAATAAATAGACAGTATATAACACATGGGCTGAAAAGTCCCAAGCCTAACAAATAGATGGCGCTAGTTCTATTGAATTCACCGCTTTTTCAGTTAGTACTAACCTTCTAAAGACAGCTGTTAAAATTTCATGATATTCTATTCATTATTTTGTGAGTTATTGTGCTAAGAGTTTTGTTATTTTCAAAACAATGTATCAAAAACAATTTCGTGTTTTAATTTTACACTGCTTCTTGATGGGAAAAAATACCGTTCAAGCGAAGCAATGGCTTGAAAAGTGTTATGGGGACTCCGCTCCATCAGAAACAACAATAAAACGTTGGTTTGCTGACTTCAAACGTGGTCGTAGAGACACCGATGATGCAGAACGCAGTGGACGTCCAAATGAGGCGGTAACACCAGAAAACATCAAAAAAATCCACAAAATCGTTTTGAATGATCGAAAAGTGAAGTTGCGTGAGTTAGCTGACATTGTAAAGATATCAAAAGAACGTGTTGGTTTTATATTGCATGAGCATTTGACTATGAGAAAGCTCTGCTCAAAGTGGGTGCCGCGTTTGCTCACTGTTCACCAAAAACAAGAACGTGTTGATGTTTCTGAGCAGTGTTTGGCCATGTTTAAACGTAACAAACCGAAATTTCTGCGTCGATATGTGACAATAGATCCATCACTTCACTCCGGAATCAAAACGATCGTCATCTGAGTGGACAGCAACTGGTGAACCTCGTCCAAAGCGACCGAAACCACAACAATCGGCTGGAAAGGTTATGGCCTCGGTATTTTGGGAAGTGCGTGGTGTAATATTCATCGACTATCTTGAGAAGGGAAATACCATCAACAGTGAATATTATATAGCGTTATTGGAGCGTTTGAAGGCCGAAATTGCAAAGAAACGACCGCATATGGCAAAGAAAAAAATTTTGTTTCATCAAGACAACGCACCGTGTCACAAGTCAATCAAAACAATGGCAAAACTACATGAATTGAACTTCGAATTGCTCCCACATCCACCGTATTCGCCAGATTTGGCTCCCAGCGACTACTGGCTGTTCGCAGACCTAAAAAAAATGCTTGCCGGTAAGAAATTTCGCTTGAATGAAGAGGTTATTGCTGAAACTGAGTCCTATTTTGAGGCAAAAGATAAATCGTTCTACAAAAGTGGTATTGAAATGTTAGAGCGGCGCTGGAATGATTGCGTTATTCTTGATGGAAATTACGTTGATGAATAAAGCTAATTTTGAACAAAAAAAACCGTGTTTTCTTTGTTAGGCCTGGGACTTTTCAGCCCATGTGTTAGGTTGTCCGGTGACATATATTCGATGATTCACCAGAGTGTAGTTTAGGTCATTACAAGTCGAAAATAAAGAGGGATATTGAAGGAGCTATGGACATTTTTAGTTGAAGACTAAAAAGTACAAAAAACGAAATTCTACCGATTAAAATTTTTAATTGCACTAACGCATTATAGTAATTTATTGTTACGTTGACAAGATCTCGTCGATTTAAACCATCGTGCCTTTTAACTACGCATGTGGCGTAGATATAACACGCACCGCATTTTCAAGTTAAATCGAAAAAACCTTGCCAACGCAGACTTTTTGGTACAAGACTCGGTCAGAGACGGTGACCATTATGAACATTAAATTATTATAGTGAGTAATTAGTGCAATTAAAAATTTTTTAATAAAGTAAAATTGCGCTTTTTGTACTCTTCAGTTTACAACTAAAAATGTTCATAACTCCTTTAATATTGAGAACAGCTAAAATGACCACTGTTTATTTTTGACTTGTAATGACCTAAATCATACATTGGTGAAACATGGAATGTAAATCACAAGACACCCTGAATATCGTAATAATAAATAAAAAGTGCCGTGATACTGTTTAAAATCTTCGTCCAAGTAAGAATAGAGTGATGCAACTTTCACTAGCAGGAACCTTTCAAAAAGCAGACGATGCCAAAGGTCTGGCAAATATATATTAAATACCGATCCTTACTTCATAGCAAACATCTGTAGTAGAAGTCCCTGCGAGACGATAACGTGAATACGAGAATAATTTAACAAAGATTAATTAATCGATGACGTCGTTTTACCGCGTCAATGGACAAATACGTGGAGAAAACAGTCTTTTTCAAATTTTCTCTAAAGCCTTTACTTGTCAATTACAGATTTAAAAGCCCTTTTAGCTCCTTTTTCATTTGAGATACAAATAAGACCGCAAGAGGCAATATCGAGATTATAGAAGAGCTATGGCACAACTCGATGATTTTATTGTGCAAAGACCTTGTTGCAGTAGTAGTAACATGTGAGCAACAAGTTCGGGTCTATTCTTGGGAATATGATCTTTCATTAATTATCGTAAAAAAATTTTATGAAACTTTGCGGACACCATTGTGCACTTTGACAACACCGTGTGTGTGTCAAGGCAAAGTAGGATTAGGAAAAATAGGAAGAATAATAAAAACGTGACATCTACCCTCGCAGTATCAATAATAACACACTAGTGTTAATCCAGTGTAATTTTACAAACACGTGACTGTAGTTCTGTGATGGGGACTAATTTATTAATCTGAAAAAAATTTGATTATACGATTTACAATTTTAACTTTATTGATTTATTAGTATGTTATTAAATGCAGTTCCGTATTACAAAAATAACATCTAAGGTGTACTACACAGTTTCTTAGACGTTGCTCCTGTTTTCCGAGAAACGACGATTAGCTTTTCTTCCTTAACACGTTGTCGAGGTTTTTTATGTTAATTTCAATATTAAAATGCCTTTTATAAATTGCTGTATCATTAAAAGCACTGCTGTGCCTTTATAGATCACACCCAATTTTTGTCCTTTATTGAAATCTATCAATTTACTTTGTAGTCCAATCTCAAGGACTATTTGGTCATGAAAGTAAACACAATAAGGTAAATTCCGTAATAACGTTAAGTAATAAAGGAGAACTTGCAACTCTATAAGAAATATAAAAGTTGACTTTTCACTTTCAAACGCCTTTAGTAATTTACTGAAATTTTACTCTTGTTTTTAACAGGTGCCTCAAGCACATCTAGGCTTTATTAGCTTTTTTTTATTGATATAATAATTAACTAGTCTGAACACATCTAACATGCAGTAAAAGTTGTTAATTTATTGCTCTGATTTCCTTTTTGTTAGACTACGATGCGTAATATTGATTATACTTCCCTCGTAATTTCACTATCGAGTGATTTTGAAAATGAAACTGCTCGCAATAATTGTTTATGGCGTGTTACGCCACTTAACTTTCACATGTTATTGTAATCATATGCTTTTATTTTAGTACTCTTCAAACATGGCAGATATAATTTCATATTACGTGCTGATAATTTCAGAATATGTCAACGTGATTACTCCTGAATTTATATTAAGTTGTAGACATTGTTAACCATAAATATTATAATAATTTTTCTGTAGAAGAAAAAGAATAAAGGTGAATTATAACTAGGATATAAAATCAAAGAAACTTTTTGCATACAATGTTAGCATAAAATGAGGTCACTCGTTTGAAGATCGTTTTCAGTGGCCTAGAACAAATCAAAATTTGATCACGATTTTCACACTTATAGCTTTTTCAAAAGTTTTTGCGTTTTCAAATATCCTTCTTAAGTTAATGTAGATGATCCTGACCTCTAACACCAATTCATACTGTCAAATCCTACATTTACCGTCACTTACGAATTCTTAATTATATAGCTGGTTGGTTAACTGACAATCATATAAAATTATTTTACTCAATGAAGTGTGTTTTAACCCACTCTTGTTGTTTAATGCTTGCAAAAATAATAAAGAACGCATGCATAATAACAACGTACGCCAACTAGACTTCGACTATATTGGGACAGTAGAACTACTTGAACTTTTTAATGAAGGACTATGTAATTACTGTATTAATACCTACGAAACTACTCACGCGTTCTCCAGCGGAAATAAAAAACTGACCTAATGACGTATTTTCCTTCTGATAAATACAGAATGTCTAAACATCTAATAACAAGATAGCGTACAAATAGAAAACCATAATAATTTCAAGTCGGCAAAATCTTTTATTTCCTGAAATGAAGAATTAGTTTGTCTTAGTTTTTGCAGTACTTTTTGTGTTCAGCAGTATGGTTTTCCAAATTTTAGGGTTTTACCAAGATTTTCTGTGCTTTAGTCAAATTATTCTATTAGAACTCACCTCCTCATAGACTAAAAAAGTTTGTTAGTAGCAATTAGTACTATATGATAAAGCATTGGATAACAGCAGTCAAATATTTTTGCAAGAGGGATTTTTATCGCTCCTAAATACTGTAGAACCTGCTAGTACACATATCCAGGGATATGCTGACGATTTAGTCATAAGTAGGTACACGTTATATATAATACTCCGACATTGTTTTGAAATTCGTAGAAATAGCATTTATTAACGTTTAGTCTGTATCACAATCAAACGCATCTACTTTCCACTGTTCTTAGAGTTGATGAGTTTGATGTCGTTTAGTATGCCGACGCGTGTTGCCAACTGATTAATTCTGGCATTGTTAGTTACGTCACTGTACCAGATTTCAGCGTATGAAGCAACCTTGTACACTACTGACATTAAGCGATCAAACCAAAAATTAGGCGAAAACACGTGCAGACAGTGAACAGCCTAATGCCCGTATTCATAGGGCATGATACGAACTTGTACTTGTGCTCAGACACAAGATGAAGAAACAGAAGACTTGTAAGCTAAGCATTCGCGCCAAATTAAGGCGTGCTCGCTGGAGTCAAGCACAGACTCACCCAAAAACTGGCTGGCACAATGCAAATCTAATCTTCTGGGAGAAATTAATTAATATCTGGTGACTAGGCTACCAAACCTGACAAAAATATAGAATCTGTTCACCTAAGATCAAATGCAACCTTTGTTGCCAAAATGAAGCTCAGAAGCCCTAAAACAGGTTCTGTACCAAGGTTTGGACTGCAATTGATGCTATTTACTCAGCACACTGTTTTTGCTTAAACCTAACCTTTATCTGGTGTAAATCAACCTTAACGTGGTGTAAACCTAACCTGTAACATAACTTACGCTGATATTGTCTAAGAAGTTCTAACACTATATTTAGTTTGGATAAAGTCTTAAGTTTTCTTGAAATTTATTTTAGTTTTTTCAAGATTCTTGTTTGATGATCTTTCTATATTTAATGTTGTAATTCATTGTTAATACTTTTTCTTTCTTTTTGGCTTAGTATCGTAATTTTCTACGTTCTCTGTTACATGTTCGTTACAGTTTGTTTTTTACCAACGTACCCTTTTTTCTTGCAAGTCGTAATACAGAGAATGTAATAATAGTTAACCAATACCGTAGAATTTCGCATTATTTTCTAACTAAGGAAATCAAAAAAGAATGAAAACTAAATGACCATATAGTTCAAAACTTAAGAAATAATTACCGATTTCTAAAGGACTTCTAAGCAAACTAGAATTTTATGGTTGATCACGTAGTAAATGTTAAGCATAGAAAAAAATTAGCAGGCACCATTTAAACTTTTACCTAAGTAGTAATCTACCATAAACGTATTACTTACGTGTGTTTTTATAAAAATTTAATTTATTCCTTTTTGTATTTTTTTTCTGTGTTTAAGGGAAATAAATTATTCCTTATAAAGTTATAAATTACAATATTAATGTTAAATTCTGTAGTTATAATTAATATAATCATTTTAAATACATCTTGCTAGTTATCTTCTCCCTTCATTATGATGTAATTATCAAATTCAAGGGTACTTTTTTTGTGATATAAATAAAAATTAAAATTCGAGTTTTTACGGAACTAATGTTACTTAAATATTTATGATGTAATTTTGTTTTAACATAAAAGCCTGATAGTAAAAAGATCTGCAATAAATTCTACCAGAGATAATAATTGTAAACTACTGTCAACTTTTTTTTCGAGAAATTCTTCAAATATAAACATTTTTTGTCTATAGAATCAGTTTGATCAGACCTTTGATCGTTATTTCTAAGTGGAGAATCTTCTGTAAAAAAACACTACTTATTTGGACATAATGTTGCGTAGGTCAGTAACGATGTTATAACATCTATTTTAAGAATAACAATAATTTAAATGAACAGCAGAATAAATAGCTAATCATTATCATACAATGACTGTATTAGGATAAACCAATGCTACACCTGTATAATATTAATGGATACTAAAGTTGTACAGTAAAAACTCAATGAAGTCATACGATTTTACGTAGGCAGCTATTTCTATTCGCGTTTTAAAATTGTTTACTCCACAATCCTAAACGTTTTCAAATAATAGTAACGTATACATAAATTACTAAATAAATGTAGTGCAATTAACGTGATTCATTCTAGAATAGCGTGAGAAACTGATTAATAAACAACTATTATTAAGTAAAATAGTAGGAACTTTTACGTGTATTAGGTAAAGAGTAATTTGAATTAAGCTTTGCATTAGTTAAAGATTGTTTTATTGTTAATGTCTTTCTGTATAATCTTAACGAAATCTTTTACTATCTCGTGTTGGGAAAGTTTGTTTGTTGTTAAATAAAAGTAGAAAGATGTGTTTAGTTTTTCTTAAAATTTAGGTGTGGTTTTTGGTTTATTAATCAGTCTAGTGTAGATAGAGAAAGCAAGAGAAACTTCCAAATATCGCAATTTACTCTAACAATATTGCGAAAT
>VTPC01001033.1:43996-80709 GCA_011009095.1 Ignelater luminosus
CGCCTGCCTGCTTTGCTTGCCCAGCTGAACTTTTCCTTTACTACTTCAAGAAATTAGAGTATAAGTATCACAACGATACATAAAACTTTTTTCCCAAATTATTGCCAACCTAAACTTATATTTTACTATTAAAAATTCCGATCTGTTAAGAACAGAAGGAAAACGTTGCTTAACGTTATGTTCAGTGTTCTAAGCCTGTTGAAGCGATAATACAGATACGCATTCAAAACGGTTCTAACTAGGTAATCTGTACCGTTGTAAAATAGTTCGCTCAACAACTTAATGAAGTATATCAAACGATCCTTCAACAAGTCGAATCGAGCAAAAAAGCAACGGGTGTGCTATAACTATAACTTACCTAGGAATCAAATCTCTTGCCAGTCAGAAGAAAAAAGAATGCACAACACGGTTAAAAGGGACGAGACTACAAACTGTTTGGGTTTTGAAGACTTCCTTTGAAACAATTGACTTCTTTTTCTGCAGTTTCTATTAGAAATTCATCGCATTGTCTATAGTGTCTGATTGGCCAATCTAAGGAATTACTCACCTTAAGAGTTTTTTGAGAGCTCGTTCTGTGAGAATGGTTCTTCATTCTACATTTTTTTCAGAAAATAAACAAATGCATCTTTACACATTATTTATATTACTTTGTTGCTATAGAACCGGGGTGGGCAAATTTGTCCTCCGGGCTGAATTGGCTTTATAAAAGCAGATCCATAGTGTAATATAAAAGAAGGCAGATATAGAATAACTAGAAAGGAGAGAAGAAGAATTTTTATTTATCGTAATGTACCTTTAATGGTTTTATTTTACTAAAAAGTAAAACCAGAAGCAGTTTAACTCAATTATGTTTATTTTTCTTCTTGGTTAACTGATAATTTTCTCATGCAAAAAGAATTCGGCCAAATACTTATGCTCCAAACGAGATTGGCATTCTTTATGTCATCTGAAGATATCAGCCCCACTTTTCACTTCCTGACATTAATTTGAGGTAGAACTGATATCAAACAGGCTCAAAATTCTTGAAATTGTGTACAATACTTGTATGTTTAACAAACAGAATGCGTAAAAACACCCACTTAGTTTTATTTTTTTGTAAAATTATATTTAAAATATAAAAGAAAGTTTCTATTAGAAAATCTGCAGCCAAATTAAGAAATGCATTTTTATTACAGATTGTGGGTAGAGAATACAGCGAACAACATATTTGCATGGCTTCTTTTTCTTTCCTTTTTAAATGTGAGATCATACCATCGAATCTGGACCACGCGGTCATATTACATGTATTCTGACCCCTTAACATACCTTTACAATGCACCTAATAAAACAGTTTATGTGTGAAGAAGGAAACTGTTCGAATTTTAGATTGGTATCTATAATTAATTACTCTTTTGTTTTGCAACCGATTGGAATCTACAAACACAGACGAAATTGCTACTGCGATTCCGTATAAAGAAATGTTACGTTATTATACATAATCTTAAAAACTTTCCTCTAATAAAACATCTTCAATATCTTTTATTTGGAGATTTAGCAGGAAATGTCAGACACTTAAATATCGATATTTAGAATTAATTTTAATAAGGAAATACCTCATAGATTATTATATAAATTCGTTTTTGTTTATGTGCTATTAATAGAGACAAACTATCACTCCATTACTATAAAATATAAAAACTCTTGTTTCTGTAACTTTAACCTTTATTTTACAATCACACGTGTCTGTAGCTAATCTTGATACTTGATAAATTGCAGTATAATGGTGGCCTATTGATGAGATTTTCTCAATAGAATCATTGCAAGGACGATGAGCATATTAATTAACTGTAGATTTATGTAATATATGTAGTGCTGGTTTGATAATAGAAATGGTTATAAAAAAGTTCATAAATGTTATTATCTAATTCATATTTTAAAAACAGTGCAGGAGAAGATAATAAATATCAATGTACTACCTGTATAAAAAGTAAATGTTTTAATTTGTAATAAATTAATATTATTTTGAGGGAGGACATTTTAAGATAATGAAGCAGAGTTAATTACAATAGCAGTATAAGGGTACTTAAATTTTTCATAATGGCCTTGAATTCAAGGTTTTACGATAATTGCCTGGAAAGGAAAAAATACAATTAAAAAAACTTATTATGGGTTTGAACGAGGGGCAGTAAATCACTGCATTAAAAGAGAATCCATGCAAAATATTCACACTGATTTGTGTAATCAAATTATTATTTAATAATCTGGGAATTGGATTCTGGTAGATTAAGGCCTGTTGAGGATTAATTAAATGACATTCTTAGAATCAAAATCTCTTCTATTGATTGTCATCACGTGCATAAAGATAAATATGTTATTAATAATTCTTAAGAGTATGAAAGCATAAATTCACTTTTAATTACAGTCTTTCACCTTTCCTTCAATTGGTAAAAATGTACAGTACAGAAGGTTAACTTCCATAAATCATAAGCATCATTTATATAAGTGTTGACGTGTTGAATGCTAACTTTTCTTTGGCTGCTGTTAAATTTGTAATCACATATTATTAAAAGAGAAAGATTACAATTGACGAACACCAAGGATGGGATTATATTACTCATGGTACTGTTTTTGTTCAGGAGATAACAGGAATTTTCTGCATTTCCTTTATACTTACCACATACTGACGTAGTTTTCAGTAAGATTTAACATAGAATAAATAATTTACTACATTTTTCAGAAGGCACTTTAGCAGTTCTTTCGTGTAAACATGTTGGACACAAGTTATCAAGCAAATCTTGATATATTTGTAGGAAAATTCTGAGTCAGAAATACATCTGCACCATTAATACTAGCTATAATGGAAAAGTCGGTACCACATCATATCAAAAAAATCATTCAAGATCCAAGTCTTTATTATAAAAATACCTAATGCATATAGTTATTGGGCTAAAATATCGTATATAGTTCTTTGGGGAAACCATGAAGGAGGTCACAATAATATGCAGTTCTAATGGTTAACATCAGCTTTCTAAGCAAGCTAAAGACAATTCAATACGTTACTTTAATACCATTGTGTAGTCCCGAGCGTTTAAAATAATTAAAATTTTTTCATCAGAGTTTTTTACAAAAAGTGTTAGATAATTATTTTTCACATTAATCTTTACACTACTTGGAATTAGTTTTGTAGGTTTTTGCCAAATGATAAATAAATTATAAATTAATTTTTACAATGAAGAACTCATTCAGTTACTTCATTTTAATAAAATAATGAAAATATAATTTATTAAAGAAATAAATTCAATCTACAAACAATATTTTTTAAATCACTGTCTGATAAGCAGAAGTAAAGTAGTGCGATCAGCTGTAGTCCAAGTATAATTGGATCAGCCTTTACCTGCACTTGTCATTTTAGTTTATGAATAATGAATATATTGTTTCTACATTTTATGTCTCTATTTATCCTATTTTTCCGTAACGTTGTTTAAACGATATTTTCTTGTTTTCGAACTGAAACAAAATTACTATAATACCATAATCAATTATTTACTACTGTACATACTGTTTCGAAAGGAATGAGTTTCGTGTTCCTTCTTTTTTTTAATATACAGCAAAAACTTTTTCGGTGTTACATGGATCTGTTAAGAGTATTGCGTGATTTAATGGAGAAAATGTTTCCAGGAAGCATAAAATAAGTGGATGATGTACAGTAAGAAATATCGAACTAATATTGCTTGGTCAAGGAAAATGTCAAAGTTTGGAATTTCAAATCTTATTTACATGTTGTTATTATTATGCAAGCTGCACATCACTGTCCTTTCCAAATTCCTTCTATTTGACCAAGAACTGTTGAATATTTATTTTGTTTCTCAAATTAATTTAATTACCTTAATTAATTTTATTTTATATCGAGATTTTTTTAACTTTGTTGTGGTGTTGTTCTGTTAAGGTTTTTTTGTTGTTTCTATCAATTTTTACCGCTCCTTAAAACAATTATAATATGGCAATGAGTTCGATTCATTAATGAAACGGATGTGAAGTAATGTGTATAAGAGTTTATACAGTAAGTAATTAAGGTAATAACATTCTCAGTTTCAATTAACATTTTTATTATGACTTCAGCAACAATTTTGTAAAATTGAAGATCAACTTGCGTGTGTGCGTTGGTTAACAAATACATTCTGAAGCTTAAACGATTTAATAATTATATCCTGAAGCGAATTAGGCGAGACTGCTGGCTGAATTCCGGGTGTGCTCTCAAGGCCGATCTAAAGATGCCACCAGTCACATTGAAATAACTTTCTACACATTAAAAGATTGCCGAATCTTTTCCGACACTGTATCATGTGACTGCTTTTGATCTTTATCTAAACGATTTTATCTGCAAATTGATTTATGTTGTTACGTGTTTGTACTATGCTATTTTACCAAAATTGTTGGAATTCTTCACTTTTTCAAGTTTTTTTATAGTGAGGTATATCCTTTTTCCAGTTATTTTTAGTACTCGATTTCTCAGAGTATAATAACCCCTTTACAGAAATAATATATGGAAGTTTGTTAGGATTTGGAAATGTGCACAGGTGTGCAGAATGTTTTCGATGATAATCTGACAAGAAGGCATTTAACATGAAAACTCAACGTGTGAATGAAATATAAATTAGGCTCCAACTACAATCTTAAATTCTTAACTAACTAGTTTTTTTTTCAAACTAAGAAGACATTTAAAAGCTACTGTTGTTTTAAGCATCATATTAAAATAAAGTTAAGACAAAAGAGAGAAGTGAAAACATAAGATTGCAACCCTCATTCAACGTATGGAACAAATGCAATTTATGCTGGATTTGCAAGTTTTTTCTAAGTTCTAGATTATCAATAAATGAAGTTGATGTCTTTTATTTTCTAACTAGTGGTATTCTAATCGTTTGATATTTTACTATACATTTCATCCAAAACCTTAAAAATGGCAGTGCCACCAACGACGCGATGATGCGACAGCAGAGTTTTTCCATATACATTTTACTTATTTTCTTGCTGTACCATCATGGTAATCTGAATTTTTCTTAAGATGTTTTAATAAGAATCGACAATTCGACTTCGTGCTAAAAAAAATCTTCTGTCCTTATTTTGGTTTCCACGTTACATAGCACTGTATGTAACTTGTAATCTCAGGAGAGTATTGTATTATCTGCATATGGATCGTTATTCTGTTTTTTGTCATTACTCGAAATAGAAAGAGTCTCCAATAAGATATGCTGATGGAACCATTTAGATCATTAGCACGAGAAGATCGTAAAACTCATTTGGGGTATGAAAGTTGAAAAGTCAATATACGTATGTATTTTATTCCCCAGCTTTGAGAGTAAGCTAGAAGACTCCTATTCAAGTTTTAGTTTTAGTATAGGCGTTTTCTTATTCCTATATTTTTAAGTGTCGATGAGTTTTGAATGTTGAAATCAAACCTAGTAGCAAAGCAGTACGTCTGTTACGAGCTCGAGAGTCTAACATTTGTTCACTGCATTGTGTGAAGCCATATACCACTAGATTGACAAGTTTTGACAAATGAGACCAAATAGAATATTGTCTACGTATATGTCAAAACTTTCATCATCATCATCGTCAGCATCCTCCAAAATCCATCTTTGGATATATGCCTCTTCAATCTGTCTCCATTGATTCCTATCGTTGGTCTGACTCATCTATTGAGTTCCTACTATTTTCTGGATATCATCTTGTCATCTCGTTTTTGGTTTTTCTGGGTTTCTCTTTGCTGTTCTAGCCCGCCATTCGGTTACTTTCCTAGTCCATCTGTTGTCGTCAGTTCTCATAAGATGACCTGCCCATTTCCTTTTAGACTTGGTTATTTGTTCTGCTGTGTCTCTCACTCTTGGTGTTTTTGTCCTGCAGCCGTATCCTTAACATGTTTCTCTCTATTTTCTTTTGTGCGATCTTTAGACGTTCCATTGTTCCCTCTTTACATCTGAGTTAGTAAAACTCATTTGTGCTTTTATATGTTGTGGAAATTTGAATTTAAATACACTGCTAAGTTTGCCGTATGCTGCCCGGTCAAGCTGTATTCTTCTGTTTATCTCTGCCAACTGGCTATTTTCATCAACGGACATTCTTTATCCAAAGTATACATATTCCTCTACAATTTTGATTTTGTTGTTGTTGACAAGATTGATTTCTGTTGCCTCATTGGAATTGGACATTATATTTGTTTTAGTTCGTTCACTATTAGACCATAGCTTTTTGTAATATCATTTAGCTTAACTAACGTTGTTTTTAGATCGTACACTCTTTTAGCAAGGAGTACGATATCGTCTGCAAAGCGGTGATTGTTTAAGTATTCATCGCTGATATTTATGCCTTTCTTCCTCACTCAAATATCTTAAAGACATCTTTTAAGGGAAAGCCGGCTTGTTCTAGAAGCTGAAATTCATCGCGCTTGCTTGAAACTATCTGTTAATATTCTTGTTAGAAGTTTGTACATATGAGACAGCAGCGATACGGTCCTGTAGTGTTTAATCTTCTTTATCACCTTTTTTGTAGAGTTAGTATTTTTTCATGCCTGGGGTATTTCTCTTTTATTAAGACAGTCATTAAAGAACCTTTCTATGTATCCTAATAACTTCGGGTCAACCATCTTTGTTATTATATCATCCGGTCCCGATGGTTTATCATTCTTTATCTTCCTCACTGCAGATTTAATCTCGTATTTACTTATTGGTGGTAAGTCTTCGGTGTACTGTTTAGTCAGTTTTGCTCTTTTATCTATCACATCACGTGGTTTCTGTAGTACTTTTTTTGAGTATAAGTCTTCGTAAAACTTATTTGTGTATTCCAGGATATCGGTTCTAGTTCTAAGTTAATTTCGATATTAGTCTTTAATGTTGTTATTTTCGATTTTCCTACCGATATCTTTTTCCTCCATACTATTGATCCTTTGTTTCCTATCACTTCTCTTACTACATTTTCACTGTATCTTGACACGTCTTCTCTAGCTCGCTTTCAGGTGTGTTTGTTGTTTTCCTTTAGTTCTTTGTCTGTCATCTTTCATTGTGTTTATTTGTATACGTAGTTAATTGTTTAGTGCTTTCTGGGATTTTACTGTTTGTTGTTGCAGTCCTTTTGTTTGGTACGGTTTGCTTTATAATTTTTTTATACTTTGTGTTATGTAGTTATTAATCTCGTTTATATTCGTAAAGCTCTCTAGAGAACTAGAGTCAAGACCTTACATTTCCATTACAAAGATTCTAAAGCTATCCTACAAAAGAATTCCATTTGGATGTTAATATTTACAAGAAAGAATTGCAAACTCATAGGGGTACAAGTGCCTTGGTCGTAAAAATCAAAATATGACGTTTTTCTCAAGACTGTTTCGACGTTTGTCGATTTATGATGTTGAAGTCACAAATATGTGCTTTAAGAAAAGTTGGTGCTTATCATTATCATCATCTAAAGGATGATTTTTGGATTTATCTAGAACTAACGCATAGAAAAAATAATTATAATAGGCAACCACACACACAGTGCACCTGCACACCTGAGCGCTTGGTCTTCATGCCTACTGACTGTGGTCCAAGATGATGCAGTATATTAATACAACAAATAAGGGTCTGCTCTAGAATTACGAGGAATATAAAGTCGAGCGTTACAACAACACGGAGGTCTTACTAGATCAATCTCTATTTGATTTAATAGACAGGAAAAGGAGAAGAAACACATGTGGCGTTCGATTTGTAGAAAACCTACAAATGAATAACTTAGGATTGAGATATGAAGTAGTCTTGGAAAACCTAAAACACGTTGGCTTAGACATGAAGCTTCGAAGTTGTGATGAATCAAGAGTTCTGGAAACAAGGCGATCTCATGTTTTCTTCACAGACAACTAATTAGTTGCCAAACGTGCAACAAAAGACAACTCTTAGATTTAGAAGCATTTTGTAAGAAAAACCTTCAGTAACTTGGTTAGGAATTAATAGAAATGTAAGGATGATCCCAACAACCGTTTGTTCAAAAATCATATGAAAAAGACACCTAAAAGACTGTTATTACTGAGCAAACATAAACTGAAAGCGGAAGTTGGTAATCCCATAGGACTTTTTAACAGTAATCTAGACTATAAACTACGCCAAAAAGAGACAATACATGAATTCTGAAATAGTAGCCGAACATCAGAGATGAA
The DNA here is from genome assembly GCA_011009095.1 of Ignelater luminosus. Classification (NCBI taxonomy): domain Eukaryota; kingdom Metazoa; phylum Arthropoda; class Insecta; order Coleoptera; family Elateridae; genus Ignelater; species Ignelater luminosus. The sequence goes on from VTPC01001033.1 coordinate 52,158, forward strand.
CTGACTAGATTACTAAATAATGAGGTTAATCAATGAAAACATAAGATTTTTCCAGTGTGACTCTTAAAATATTGGGAAGATATCTGATCAGATTACCTACTGTATTATTGATGATGGTCAGAGGTATTCTGGGAAATGTTTGATGCATACTGAAGTCTAAAGAAATTATCATTCAGGATGGTTTTTACTATTTTCTCCATTACATTCATAGCCCTATTTCCATAATATGAGCGCTTTTCAGACCATAACAAGCACGCAGCTTAATTTTAATAAAAATATTTTTTGTTATCTTGTGGCTCCTATTGATCCGCTTAATGCTTTTTTTAATTATCTACTTCGTTATAATAGTACAATGAAGTATTTGCTTGAAACTTGCAACAAAGTGATTTGATTTATTTGCTTCAAAAACACCAATTTAAAAAGCCAAGGGTACTCTGCATTTCAGAAAAAAAAGGAAATAACATTGAATTCAGAAATAATTAATACAGGAATGTATAATATTTAGTCATTATTAATTACTAAGATACTCAGGTTACGCGAATAAAAAATATTTAGAATTCAGTGCAAATTTATGAATACAAAATGAAAATCGTGACTTGCATCCGGGCTGTAAATCAAAAGGAATATTTATTAACTTACAGTACTACAACCGATTTTAAAATTCATGCGAAACGTAATTTTTCATGTTAATAACGCATATTTCATTGACTTTGTTTTTAAAATATTAATAATACATTATTACTATGCAGAATTCCACGTGTTAGGTATTTTGCAGCTCATACAACATGGTTTTACAATAAACAGAAGCTGTTTCCCTTGACTCTGACAGATTTTATCTAATGATTAAATTAACATATCATTCTGTAGAACGTTGCAGCTAGTCTTTCGTGATACTTCCATTTATAAAAATTAAAAGATCAAAAATACAACTTGCGTTTTTTTCTTGTTCTAGCAATAAATAGACGACGTAATTTCTAACTTTGTAACAATAGCCTTGGGTTTATACAGATTTTCTTAAGTTGAATCAAATTGATAGGCTTTACCAATAAATAGAAATTTATTTCCAATCGAATTAGAAAAAGTTTGATGCATTTCTCCTTTGTAGTAGAATCTTAAAAAATACTTTGCATTAAATACAACATGTACTTCTGAAAGTGAAAGTGCTAAAGTAGGAAATGCACTTTTACAATTGATAGGACATTAATTTTGATATCTTATATTTATTGATCATCGAAACATGACAGATGAGAGTAGATAAAAATACTGACATTTTACTTCGTATTGAAATATACCTATCACTTTAATCCAGATACTGCTGTTTGTTTCAAATCTCTTAAATAACACTTTAGTAATTTATCTGATCTTAGCAGATTCATTTTTAATGGAAAAGCCACTGTAACATTTGTTGCAATAGAAGATTGTCAAACTAAAGTTCAAAAATTTACATTTAAAAAGTGATCAATTATAACTGTATTACTGCTAATATCAATTTTTTTATCACTGTTACTTACGTTTTCATGGTTGCATGAGAAAGATAACTAACGAATACGAATGGAATGAAATTATATGATTTATTAAATGGCATCAAATAACTGTGAAAATCATCTTTAAAAACCTCAAATATCACACAAATTATACCACCTGTCCATTATAATCAAGAATAAGTACGTGCAGTTATTAAATAACAGTCTTAACCACAAATGTTAAACCATTATTACAGTGGAATATACGTAAATATGCATGTAAACAAATAACCGAACAAGGTCGTTAAAAATCACATGCTCATTTTCGTCTAGTCTCTCATTAATCCTGAAAAACCTTGAAATCCGGAGTTAAATTAGAAAAAAAAGTAATAAATGATTTTAAATACTTTTGAGAACTTAACAAATAAGCCATTTAAATAAAAAAGGCGCATAAATAAATTCCTCTGAAACAATTTGGCCCAGTTTTAAATTTCAAAAGTTACCTTGAGAACATCCGCGCTCTCTCGGTTTTATTCTTGACTTGTCTGTTATAAGAAGCGGTTCACAATTAATGAATGTGATTGTGATTCAGATCGTTTTTAGCAAGGTAAAATGTCTGAAGATGGTGTTAGTGATTATGGGAAATATAAATCACGATTTTGATCTGAAATGTAAAATGCCTGAAGGTTGAAAACGTGAAATTATAATATCCAAGTCTGGAGTTGTTTCTATTTACTTTTTATTTAAATTTACAGAATTGCAAGGAATTATTTAATTAATCTATAAATTTAAATAATTATCGTTTTTGTTCAGTTTAAAGCTTTTTAATTCATCTTCTTTTGGAATAGCAAGGTTTTAGCTTGACATTAACAAAAATCCATTATTTAAGTGTTTTTAAACTCAAACACATTATTAATCACTTTTCTTTGTTATCAACCACAAATTATACATCTGCCAGCAAAAAACTGTTTATTCCACTTGTTTTACATTGTACAAACACACTGTATATTCAGTATTTTGAATTGAAACTTTTTACTCATATTTTTTTAACACACAGCTAGTAAGAAGTGAAGGTCAGGAAGGAGTAGGAAACTTTTTTCAAAAGAATTAGTCGCTTTCTAGATACAAGTTTCATTAAACCCTTTTTGTTCTGCAAAGGGTTGCCAACAGAGGCAACATTGAGACAAGACCATTACTTGGTTGTTATGCAAACGACAAGTTTTTGTTGAGTACTTTTAATATTTTCACCAGGAGCAAGGGGTGAACATATTTTTTTAGGAAATGCTTGTTACGCCCGCGAAAATATGGCAATTCTGTCATTTTCGAGTTCTACTTTGAATTTAGTAAAAACTATAGCTTTTGCATCTTTTTCATCAGTTACGTTGTTTCCGGGTAAAATTAGATTTTGCTGAGAATCATTGTTCACTATCAGAATGTGTGCGATATCTTCAAAACAACGTAGGATATTGAGATGAAATCTTCTGCAATTGTTTCCACGAGGCATCTGCTATTTTACATATTTAAGGAGATTTAGGGGACTAATCCATTTGGATTCGTGTGTCCAGAAACAGACTGAGTTTTACAAGAAATTTGATGAAGGTCTGCTAACAAAACTTTTGAACAATCGAGTTATACATATACATATTGATTTCCGGGATACTTTGTATAAAAGTCAATTCAAGATGACTAAGCATCTCCGCTTAATAAATAACGGTGCTTAAGGTTGCCATTCTGACTAGAAAATTCTATTGCTAATACCATTGATAAATTGAGTTCTAAGTTAACAAAGCATCTGCCGCGTATCATATCGAAGCTTGATACGATGACATTTTTTGCATTATTGCTATAATATAGCTATAGCATAATAATTGTGAAAGGGTCATACAAACTACTGCTTAGAATTGGCCAATCAAACTAGGGGATTTCCAAAATAAATGAAATATTTATATAGCAAATCTATTTACGTATTAATAAATAAAAATCAAGACCTCTTTTCCGTACAAACTCATTCATAAGGTGCACTGTTTCTGATAGCAAGATGTTGATGATGCAAAATCTCTTGTTTTTCTATACCTTATAAAGGTAGCATAAAATTGAAATCAGACTTTTTGCGTGGTTGTTACCATAAATTTTCTCTTTACTGCTGATTTATCAATCTTCATCTCTTAATACTATAGAGTTTAGCTTAAAATGTAATGAGTATTACTTTACTTTTTATTCACACTGTAGGTTATCGATATACGTAAGTATACTTTCAACAGTTAGAATGATTAATGTATACAGTAGAGCATTTTTGCAATAGACATAGTATTTTTAATAAACAACAATGATCAGTTATGGTAATCAGTTTGTTTGATACCATTGGTTTCAGAAATAAAGACCGACCAAGACAATTTTGCCTTAAAAACAAACGGAATATAATCTTAGATGATTTCTAAAGCTATGAGATTATCAAAGATAACTACAGATACTAAGTATAATCTAGATAATACACACAAGTCAAATCAAAATAAGGAAATGAAAAGAATCTTATATACAGTGTGGTGGTAAAGTTTGAAATATTTCTTTCATTTTATAATATCACTAACTGAAGTATGACGTTTCCATGTTTGATGAGTGACGTCACCCAATTCTTTGGTAATAAATAGCATAGCACCACTCAATTTTTCCACTACATACCGAGGTGCATTTTGTAGTCTTCTAGTGTATTTATTGTAGGTTTCATTTGATTCAAACTTTTATGATCATGAAGAACATTAAAATTTCTAAGAGATGTGCAGAAGAATTTCAGAGTACTATTTCAAAAGAGTCATTCTTCCGACATAGACCACATCGCAATATTGTTGATAGGTACGATGATGTCAAAAGACGGAAAGAAAAATGGTTTGACGGTCTCAGGGTTTTTTCAAACAAATCATACCCGACTTGACAACCACGCTGTATGTGATGTCCACATATTCTTATACGAGGGAATCAAGCAGTTGCAGCGTTTCTAGGGAGCTGGTAATGTTTTCGTAAAATTTGACATGTTTTATGCTTAGTAGAAGTGTGTTCTGTGCTTAGTAGCATTAACAGATCAAATGCAAGTTAAACAACCCTGTTCACCAGTCATTTAAAAAAGTCTATTTGTGAGAAAAATGGAATTATCACGTGAACGTTTTTGGGCCATGATTTTTTATGATTTTAAATGTGGACTTACTTCAAGGAATCTTTGGGATAAAGCACCTTCCAATGCAATAGCTTATAACTAGTTTGCAAAATTTATACGTGACCATGCTACTCCAAGGGATGAGTTTCGTGAAGGACGACCATCAACATCTGTTGAGATTAAGTCATCTCTTGACATCGACCTGAAACAAAAACATACAATATTGCATGAACATTTAAATGCCAAGAAGCTTCGCGCTCGATGTATTTCCCACAGCTTGGGCATTGCCCGAAAAAGGACATGTGGATTGGTGTACAGAAATGCAGAAACTCATAAGAACTTGCAATTAAACATCAGTCAACTGTATGGGTGTTCCAGGATAACCTAAAACCAACAAAAGATTTTTGTGCTTGAAGTCCTCAGAAAAAATGATCGCTTGCTTTTTCGGCTTGACTAGTCCTGTTGATCTTTTAGAAAATCGAAGGACTGTAAATGCGAAGTGGTATGCTACAATTTGTTTGCCGCAAGTCAGCTCTGAACTTAGACAAAATAATGTGAAAAGGAGAATCATTATACATCAGGACAACGCAAGCCCTCACAAAACAGCTCTGACAGTTGAATATTTAAAGCAGCAAATCGTCCAATTAATAAAATCTTATTGTTCACATAGCCTTGATATATCACCAACTGACTTTCTGATTTCCTCAAACCAAAAACTAAAATGCGTGGTTAGCGTTTTTCTACTCCTGAAGAGGCGGTTGAATCATATAAAGAGCATGTTTTAGCAGTACCTCTTTCTGAGTGGAAAAACTACTTTACCAAATGGTTTTATCGAATGAAAAAATGTATAAATCTTAAAGGAGGATATTTTGAAAAACACTAAAACCATTTATTTCAATATTTCAACTGTCTTTCTTGTATCTTCTAAAAAGTTTTGCAGCTACCCTCGTATTAACAGCGATGATCTTTGTTTTGGAAACTACTACCTTTAATTATGATTACGATCACAGTAATATCGTACAAAGCCCTTCACATTTTAGTTTAAGATGGTCGTATATTCTAGTAATACTTAGAAGTTCTATTTATTATCATTATTATTATTTTAATTAAAGCAGACATGTTTGATATATGTGAGAAAAATTAACTGTTTCGTTGCACAACTTCACATGGTATCCTTGTACTGCTAGTTGAATTAAACTGACGTAAAATATTTAACTCTTTGTTTCTTGCAATCTTGCTTTAACAATAGAAAACTATGTTAATAATGTGATAGAAATCAACAATGTTAATTCGAATTTTAGAGAAGTAACGCACGATATACCAGGAGAATATAAATGTACCTATAAGAGGTATTTTTAAAAGATGTGTTAAGGTTGGATACGAATTTATTTAAATTATATCGTTTAATCAAAATAAATATTTGAAACAATAAAATTCATTTTTTAATAGACTTTTAAGATTTCTAAGGTTTGTCCGAGTTATTAATAACGATATAATTCATCGTTTTCTCACTTGATGTAATATCCCATTTTGGTAAAAGTGTTATGAAAACGATCACTGATGAACTATGCTTTTATTTATTCACAACTTCTTTATGAAATGAGATTCATTAATCAATTTGTAACATTTATTGTGTGCTTCACATTTTAGTAAAGCCAAACAAGGTTCTGGAAATTCAATTATAAACCATTTAAAAAGAATGCCACACACGATTAAGTATTATGTTGGCCACTAGGTAAGTATAGTGCAATAACACTAATGACATTGCATAGCTCAAAAATAACCTTTCAAATGAAGATTTATAGTGAAGCGACTCCTAAGTATCCAAAACGATAATTTGTTACCTTTTGTAGTACTCACCTGTCAATCTGAAATATTTTGTAATGGTCAAATTAATTTCTAATATTGAGTAATTTATTATTGGCTGGATGGGATGTGATTTATCTAATTGTGGAATTATTTCTTTCTGGTTCGTTGATTCTTAATCTTTCTCATTAATGAAAACCAAATCAGATAATTCGATTTAAAAGCGTTTATAAAAATAAATGTGATGTTATTTTTCTCAGTGTTTTTTGTTATATTTTCAGCATAGAATTAAATTGAATAGATTTAAAAATATGAATGATGGTTCTAAAATGTTAATAACATAGCCTGAAGAAAAATTAAAATGTTATATCCTTTTTTAATAATAAGCAAATTCAACTTTTACTAAAAAAATACTTAAGGATGAACCTTTGGAATGAACGATAAAAGTTCATCTATTTTTTACTTTATGCAACACTTCCTTATCGTTTGTTCACTAATTTAAACGAAATTACAATTAGTAACTAAATATTGTTCCTAGATTTTCGACTCTAAATCTCAAGAAAAAAGACATCATCTCTTTGTAGTGGAACCTCTGAACAAGAACTTGGATCCCTGTTGGACTTGGGCGCTGCTTCATCACATCCTTGGACTTTCTTCTTATTTCTTGTACGTTCTTCCTCTTTCTTAACGCACCCCCAAGAATGAAGAGATTGTACAATAGATTTGATATATCCAATTAGAGGCTTTTGATTAAATCTACAATACAGGAACAATTATAGAAATAAAATTTATAATTCGAAGGGACTAAATGAGAAAGCACTTCAACTACAACTATGCAATGCAAACTATGAAGTTTAGCAGTAAACAGTACTGCGTACCCAATAAACATACTACCACGATAAAGCATGCAGACCATTGTAATTACGAGCTTTACCTGAATGCAAACGAATATTACGTCAGTATCTTAGGTAATGAGGTAAAAGCCATGGCTTTTAAAGATTCAAAATCAGTTAGATCTAAAACAGTAAATGATAATAAACAAATAGAAAGCGTTAATTTATTCAATTTCTTAGGATATACCTTGTCTTTCAAAAAGGGAAGTAGATATCTATAATAAACTAGGACGATTCAACTACATTAATGTCATACTATGCCTAAAATTAAAAAAATAAAGTGAGGAAAGACACCATAATGAAATTCTACAAAACCATGGTCATTCCTAGTCTGCTGTATGGAAACGAGATATAAAACGTTAACAAAAAAAAGACGAATACAGCAAGCAGATATGAAGTTTTTAAGAAGAACTGCAAGAAGAGATAGAAAAAGAAATACAGAAATAAGGAGGGAATTACAAATACAATCTATAAACAAACACCTACAAGAATATACAACAGAATGGGCAAATCATTTGCATAGAATGAACCACACTTGTATTCCAAAAAGACATTTACATACAAACCAAATGGACAAAGCCTACTAGGACTACCAAATTCTCAATACGATTTTTAATAAAAGAAGACAATATAACTAACAACGATTCATTACTAACAGAATATTGAAAAATATACACCATCTTGGAGATCAGAATTTGAATCAAGAAATACCACTTACGACAATCTTAAGACCAGATTCCCAAATATAATTGACTAGAACACAATCAGCAGCAGCAGTCCTCCACACGCTACAGCAACTTTACCTCTGATTACCATCAAACCCTGATGAGCGTATTCCCTCCCCTCTTAACCCAAACATAACACGACTAAGGGTTAAGAACCTTAAAAATCAAAAACCAACCCCGAAATGAAATAAAACACAAAAGCCAAATACACCTTTTTGGAACCAAGAGAGAAGACTAGCTCCTTACATCATGGAATCAGGTGACCAAATAGAAGTTTTCAAAAACCAGCAAAGCATCGCAATTTAGCTTACATTAGAAAGATCGCACAAAATGGGTCCTCCTTTGGAAGGAATCAGATTTTAATATAAGGTGTAAAACCATGCAAGGGCACGCACGTTGTCGATTATAAAGAAAACACAGTTTATATTAGAAAGAAAGTGGAGACGTATTTAGTTACTTTACCCACTAAGAATACTTCTGCCAGATGCATCCACAACACCAAGGCATTGAGCAAACGCGAAACGAAAGACAGAAAAGATATCCAAAATGTAAATAAAAAAGAAAAGAGGGACATTCACATAGAATAGCTCAAAGACACAAAGATTACAGTCGCAAATAGGAAAAGTAAAGAACAGAACGCAAAGACTTAGATAAACGGTCGAAATTAGCTAAGGAAGAGAAGGCACTCTTCACTTTTTACCAAAAGGTCTCTAGTGGAGCCGGAACCGGAATAACCCACTAGAGAATTTTTCAATATTGTACTCTTGTACAATATTCCTTACAAACCTCTAAAGGCAAATAAGTCATTATAGGATTCCATATACTAAGTATATAGGTATTACTTAACTTAGAATTTTATTTAATTTGGTCATAATAATTGATACACCTTTGCTTGTGACACAAACTATATTTTTGAAAACGGAAGGGCTGTTAGCATTTAATTTCTTCTATTTGAGTCTTGTCACATGATTGGATCTAAGACTTTCAGACTTTCTGAACACCCATGTACTATGTATAAACAATTCACTTCTAATTTCCATCTATTTGGAAAATGTAAATATTATGGGATAGTAGATACCTACTTTTAAAAATAAAAAAATTTCCCAACACTATAACATTTAGCTTTTGAATATTCAAAACACGCTATACCTTCTATTACAGAAAAGAAAAAATAAAGACATTGCTGTTATTGTGAAGCTATGCATACCTGTTTGTAACTGAATAAAACTGGATAGGTAAAGGATGAGTTTTTATTGAAACCACAAACCGATTTTTCCTAATTTTTATAATTATTATGCAATGAAGTTTTTTGATGGGCATAGTTTGTTCCATTTGTCTCATGCAATTTATTTTATTAAACAGAAATAATATGATTTACAGTTATGTTATATAAAAAGAAAACTAGGTATTTAAAATTCTAAAGTTAACCTTGTTCAGAATATAAATTTTTGTGGTTTCGCAATAAAAACGTCCGCAACATATAAACGAATGCATTAGGAAAAGTCTTTCATATGATCTACAAGAATTTAGACTTGGTAATTTATTACAACCAAAACTAGATGATGCATTCATAAGGTTAAACTTTTACAATAAATTATTTATTGACAACGATGGTTTAGAAAGAAGAGTTACAATTTCAAAAAACAGTTAGTGAAAGTAAAATTAGAAATGATGTTACAGTTTAGATTGTAATTTTTAATTGAAACGATACACCAAACCCACAGAGATTCAAAAACGTTGCACTTTCGTTCACATTCAGGTTTTTGCTAATAAAAGAAAAACAAGGAACATGTGAATTTTTATGTTTTCTGTAATTTTTAGTTATTTAATTTAGTGTGGTAATTTTTTACGTCAATTTGGTGAAACAGCGAAGAAAAATAATCAAAACCTAAAGTATCCTGTCTCTTGTTACGAACTATCATTGCTACTTTCAGTTACTTTCGGACTCCTATTTGATTTCTAATCTAACGCTTGTAATTACGTAGAATTAATAAAAATGCGATTCATTATAATACAATTTTAAAATGAAAGTAAATCTTATTTATAATCTTACTTTGATAACATTCATTTATTATTATAACTTTGCACACCTTTAGAAGGTAAGAGAACGTATAATTTTAAATCTTTGTTGAAGATTAACTAAAAGAAACGGTTAGTATCAATAAGTTCTTAACCTTAACGAGCTAAAGAGTTTTTATTACAGTAGAATAATTAGAAATCTAATTGCATCATTGCATTAATCAGTCACACATTTCAAGACCACGGTTTAATTACTAGAGTAATAGATATGTTTGTTTTATTCAAAACCATTTCAAATTTCACATCACAAGAATGCTATTTAAATCTCTACATCCTTGACATTAAATTCTCTTCGTGATACCAAATGACACAATAATGTGCTAAAACTGTCAAACGAAAAAGAATTTATTAACGATATAACAATACATTTGATTATGCGATAAGCAGGAGTATTCTTTAGATTAGTAACAGCCTTCAACTTCCGGCTTCAAACATTGACATTTCATTACCTCAAGGTCTTTTCATCTAACCAGTTACATCTTCACGGAGGAATGTATCGTAAACAATTCCATGAACGCATCTATTTCTATTATTGTTTTTAATACTTCTTTTAATAAAAAAGACGAAAATTACCAGCAAATTATTATTATTCTATAACCACGTGTTAATGATGATTCCTGAAATGGATGAATTGAGTCAAGAATATTCTTTTAAAATAAATTAATCTTTGCGCTTACGATGAATTATGACTTATGAGGAAGCAATTAGTTTGCCCGAATACGCACGTGATGGAATAATTTCTTGTTTTAAATTATTAAAAATTCTTGTTGTAGATTCTTAAATAAATTATTTCCTTCGAACTAGCATTTTTTAAACTTTTTTAAGGTGGAACAGAAAAATAATGTCGGTATACCACACACCATACATACAATGTTCATTTTATTTCGTTACTTTAAACTGGATTTTCTTTTTGAGGCAATTCTCGTTTATCATTATTTATGGCTTGTAATAGATGTAGATACGTCCCCGTCTTTCTTTATCATTTTAAGAAACATTGAATCCAAGACTGTTTATTTTGCAAGGTAGAATTGTTCTTGTTGACAGGGCCAGTGTAATGGGATATGCAATCATGAGATCGTATCGAGTAGTCAAATTACAAAGACCATTTGTCGAGATAAAAATTTATATTCTTTGTTATACCACTGAAGGTTAGCTGTAGTTTCAGATCCTTAGATAATAATGTTTATTGGTTAGCAACTGTCTTGGTCGTACATCCCAGTTGAGGAATTATGAAGCACGCGGCTCGCTTAATCTTACTGTATCAATTTTCTTGGAGTTAAAGAGAGATTTTTTCTGATGTACTAAATAAATCTTTAAATTAATTGTATATATCTACCTAATCATTTTGGAAAATCTCCCCAAACTGAATAAATATCTATTCGAGAACAAAATGACTTTCTTGATGCATGTTACGACTTCTATAAAATTATCAATCTTGGTCTTAATACTTACATCAATATACAGGATGTAAATGAATAATATCAACAAATTGGTGGTAATTAGACATGGTGTACTTTTTCAAATGGGACCTAGAGTCAACTTATATTTGTTAGGGAGTTTATCAAGTTTCAACAAAATAAAGAATTTCTGCTTGTTCAGAAACAAACGCAAATCGATACATTATAGATACGGTAAACCCTATATTAACAAGAAGCAAATTCAACAAAGAATCTAAATATGTAAAAATATCAAATGCGTCGTGTTTATAATAGAAAAGTTGCAATGTGTCACTCCTTTGTGTAACACCTTGATAAGAAAAAATAAAATTATAATTAATAAGTATTAAATAACACAGCAACTATTTTCGAATTTTTGTCCTAGCTTTATAAATAACAAATTCTAAAAGAATTTGACTTAAGTGGGATACCCTCTACAATGATGGTTCTCTCTTGGTGTACTGTGAACTTGCTATAACTTATAACTAAAATTTTTTACATGGTTTTTACTGTGTCAGTTCATAATTGGAGATCTAGAGAGTGGCACAAACATGTCTTTCTGAAAGAGTTGTATTATGCCACTAAAAAGAAAAAAAATAATGTTTTTGGAATATACAGATAATGTAGGGACAAAAAGTGTTTTTGCATGTGTCATGCCATTTTATTTAGAGTAAAACTGTATTGGCAGAAACCTGCAACATCGAAATTTAAGATTTTTTGTTTTTCCAGTACTCTATCTGTGAACAGTATGCATGCTGTGTGAAGAGAGGTAGTGGTCAATCTCAACACTTGTTATAAAAAAGTTGCAAATATCCCGAATATGACCAATTGTAACTTACTGTGAAACAATGAAAATTGTCTGTATCTCAAAAAGTTTGTAGGTGTGCTTGCTTTATTCTCAGCTTCTAAATATTCAACTGCCTTTGGGCCACCTTGTATATATTATTAATTTTGGTGTTGTTCAATTTTTTTTAATAATCAAATTGTCTTGTATATACAACAAAACGCGATCATACATTCTACAGCTAAATTACTTTTATCAGATATCTTGCTGTAAAGGTAGCTTCTGCTGATAAATATGCCTTTATTGGAACAAATTCAGCCCCTGGGTGGCCCCCGTATATATTTATGGTACTCTATAGTGAAGTAAGGAACCTCGAAATAAACATTTTTGTATGACGCGCTCAATACTACATTTGTATTTGTAGACTTAGATATAAAGGTACTAACGATAAAATACAAAAAGATCTATTACAATTTAGCAAACCTCTCTGTAGTATTTACTGCAAATTCATCTTTTTCTACATGCTCATAAAGAGCCTCGACATGCCCTACCAAAAATTAGGGAGTGCTAGAGATCGGAAAAATACGTATGCAAAATGCCTACTGTATCTTTCAATATAACACTTCAGAATGCTGACGTTGTAGATTTTATTGTTGTCTAGAAATATTTAAAGTATAATAAGTAATAAAATGGGTAATTCCAATGTTTTGAAGGAATTCATCGAAAGATACAGTGGACATTTTGAATATTTTTCCGATCTCTAGGGAGTGCTATTTAAAAAAGATCGTTGACATCATTCATCGATAATGTAATAATCCTGATAGTAATATTAAAGTATGCAGGAAGTCTGTTGGTACTAGGCTGTTTAGAAAAAAACAGATAATTTTTGAGAAAACCAAATCATTCCGAAATTTGCGACCATGCTGTATAAAGTTGAAAGAATCCTTCTGAATTGTGAATTATCACCAGACTTAAAGATTGTGCAAAATAATAATTGGCTATTTCAAGAGGAGTATGCACTGTACCCTAAAGCAGTAACATCATATTATTAGATAAGTTTAAAAAATCTGATTCATAAATATAGAAATGCATTTCAGTGGCCACCTTTCAATATTTTTGGTGTATACCCTCACTATACCACATACTAAATCTATTTTGAAACGAAAAACTGATATTATCTTTTTTGTAACGTAAAGATTTCCAAAAACGTTTTTTAATTTTAAAAAGTTCTGAAAACTAAAAAATCTTCTTCTTTTTCTTTTTGATAAGACTTAGTCTTGTTCCATCTACTTCATTAATATTAAACGTCTTGGGAAGCTGATGTTCAACTTTCTCACCATCTCTTGGGTGGCCGGCCAAGGGGTCTCTTTGAGTTCGATTTTTCGTTTTTTGCCCATTTTGCCCATCGATAGTCCATCATTCTATTGATATGATCTCTCCAATATCGTCGTCTCGATCTTGTGAACCGTACTACGTCTTGGATTTTGAGGTCTTCTCTTATTACGTACTTCTTATCTGGTCTCTCAAACTTACTCCTTTAATTGCTCTTAATGTTTTCATCTCTGCTCCCTCATTATGTTCTTTGTTTTTGTTATATCTGCTCGAGTTTCTGCCGCGTATGTGAGCACTGTTTTGTAGATGCGCACTTTGCTTTGAGTGGATATGTATTTATTGCTCCACACGAGATCTTTCAGATAGCCAGAGATTCTTGAGGCTGTATTTACTTGAGTGCGGACCTCCCGTTGTAAGTTCTTGCAGCTTGTTATTCCCACTCTCAATTACATTGGGGGTGCATTGCATAGTTTGCTGAATGGGTTTGTCATCTACGGCCAATTTACATCTTATAGGCTCTTTTGATATGACCATTGATTCCGTCTTCTCTACCGATATTTGCATATTGAGCTTCTCTGCTGTTGTTTAGAACCGATACAATAGCCGCTGGAAGTCATCCTCGTTGTCTGCTGTCAAGATTGCGTCATCGGCATAGCATAGCATCTTCATAGATTTTTGTCCCATTCTATACCCTCCGTTAACTTTTTTTTACGCTGTTTATTATTTTGTTCATAATTAAGTTGGACAGAATCGGAATCATGCTGTCGCCCTGGCGGATTCCCATTAGTGCTGATACTTTTTTCGGTAAATACTTGTGGTGTTTTTATCTTTGTTACGTTGCCCTTATTGAGACGTTCTACTACGTTAATATAAGTTTCGTGTATCTTATGTTCTTGGAGTGTTTCTAATAAGACATCGGCTATTTGTACTTAGTCAGACGCTTTCTTGAGATCTACCAAACAGCAAATATAGGTCTTTGATATTCTAGAGATTTTTCAATCATATGTTTTAGAATAAAAATTGCATCTACTGTCGATCTGTTTGGTTTGAAGCCTTACTGCTCTTTGCTCATTTTGATCCTGTTTGTTATTTTTGTTGTTATAACAGATGAATTTTTTATTTAAATTCAAAAACATACGAATATAGAATAGAAAGATTAGTAAAAATAGAGATATAAACTATGTTTTATACAAGTAGAAACTAACTACATCAATTCCGATTAAAATGTTTTTTCAATATCAGTCTTAGACAAAATTATGATGGATATTTATTTGTATAAAATATTATTTGCTCTCTATTTTTTTTCTATTCTATGTTCTTATGTGTTTGAATATAAATAGAAAATTAATTTTTACCTAAGATTTCCAGAATTCTTTTAAAATTAGAAGCTTGTTTTCTAGTTTTTAAATAAAAATAAATAATGTCACTGGTAAGATTTGAACCCGGCATTTTGTGCACTAAAAACATGTTGCAACTGGACTTGCTAGTATTAACGAATTTTTTAACTTATCTGTAAGCTTGCAGTTATACTTTAAAATTAAAATTTAGCAAAATGCGTGTTTTGCAGAAAAACCCTTATTTACTCGTTTTAGTATTAAATTATCACTTGAGATTAAAATTATTTGAAATTGGCATTTATGTCTGTTTCCTTTTCTTATTAGCATAAATTTCACATTATTTAATTATTACTGAACTTGTGTAAATCATTAACTCAATACAACTGTTACGTATATACAACAAATTACTAACTTTTCATAGGAATTTGAATCTTTTTATTTTAGCAGTAATAATTGATCTAGAATTCTAACAATTTTTATTTTTATATATTCATGGTCAATATTTATTTATTTATTGAGTAGCCCAGTCGCCCTACTTATTTTTTTAAAATATCATTATGGAAAGTGTAACGAAAACAAATTACTGTTACGTTACCGAACAAAATTAATTTATTCTTAACGTCAGAAACAAACCACAGAATGCAACCTCTTTACAAAAAAATACAAGACAAGACTGCTTAAATGATTGATTAATCTAAATCCGCTTTCGATTTCAGTGACAGGAGGTAGTTATTATACTAAAAGGTTTCTGCACTTTAAGATCACAAAAAATATCAAAGCTCAATATGAAAACCATAAATAACGCAGTATAGTACAAAATTGGAGGAAAAATAATTTTATTCTATAAATAAATAAAGGTCCGAACGTTATTACTATAAAGTTAATGTGATATTAATGAATGTTGAACGTGAATATAAACGAACGTCACCTTTCCAATTATTATACATCAGACATTCTTCATGTAGTTCAAGTTCACACTTTCTTTTCCATTCGTTGATCGTATTGTAAAAGTTAGGTAATGGTCGTTTCCACCGAGGTCGTCGCGTTGAATTTTAATTTCCTTTTTTAAATAATTTGTTTTTTGACCTGTGTTAAATTCATCTTTTAATTTTGAAGAGTTTTTCTGTTTCTTTTTTTTTCTAAAATTTATTTGAATTTGAAATAGAAAGTAAATAATGTTTGTCAATTAGTCAACAAGCAGGAACTTCTAAAAATACCTAAGTAAAAACAGTAATTGCATTTGCAAATATTCTACATCTTTTACGAAAGCAACCGCTATTTACTTTTTTGACTTACAATTAACCCCATAATCATATTGTAAATATTCCAAGAAGTGTTTTTTTCTTGCTTGCTTATAGGCAATTATGTCATTGGTTTTAATCCAAAAAAGTATTACTTACTTTTAGATTTATATCTACTGCTATAATAAGAATTAACAAATATGAGCCATTAAAGAAATATGTAGGACGATTTATTCTCTGTTTGTAGATTACTTAGCTAGTTTACAATGCTAACAAATGGTATCTGTTGGAATAACTATTTAATGCAGTGAATGTTAAAGTTTTTTCTTGATCTGTTGCGTGTTTGAAGTTTACTATTCTTTGAAGTCTTAATTTGAGTTTTGCCAATATCTTCTTTAAATTTTGCAATGTTCGTGTCAACCAAATAAAAAGTTTAGTCATACTAGGATGTGTCACAATCTTATTTCAAATCAAAATAAATAATAAAGATTGTCATTACTTTTGTCCAGGAGTAGTAATCAGTAATTGCTCTTGGGCGACTATAAGGACTGTATCGTTAATTATGGGTACAGAATAAGCGCCCTGTGAATTTGATGTCAGACTATATTTTGAAAAATGGACTACAGATTTTGAATGTGTGATATATTTTTATTTCATTTATTTTTACATTAACAAAAAATTATATGGTTTTCCCCAATTCTCGAACTTCGCTTTTTATATGTTGCATGAGATTCTGGACGACAGATAATCCTACAGCTTTAGCTACTCTATTCCAGTCTCTTTTGAATTGTTCAACATTTTCTGCTGGTTGAACGGTCTTCTGTAGATTTCTTTTCATTAGCGCCCAAAATCTTTCAATAGGCCTGATTTCTGGGCAGTTTGGGGGATTCATAGTCTTATCGACAAATGGAACGTTGTGTTGAAGGTACCATTCTCGAACTGGAGTAGCGTAGTGGCACGAAGCTAAATCAGGCCAAAATAATACTGGAACCTCGTGCTTTCGAATTAGTATCAGCAATCTTTTTTGGGAACACTCCTTGCGGTATATTTCCGCACTTAAAGTTTGTTGAGTGAAAAATGGGATCGATTTCATGCCACATTGACAAATTGCTTGCCAGACCAATATCTTCTTTCCAAATTTTCCACAAAAAATAGATTTATCTGCATTACTCACTTCCGTTCCTTGTTTTACAGTATAATACTGAGCTCCCGGTAGAGTTTTGTAATCGAGTTTGACGTACGTTTCATCGTCCATGATAATGCATTGATTTTTTTTGCACAGAACTTGTTCGTATAACTTCCGAGCTCGACTTTTCACAGAAGATGCTTGAATTGAACTACGCTTTGGTTGTTTTTGTTTTTTATAAGTCTTAAAACCATTTCTTTTCTTAGCTCGTTGAACCATGCCGATCGAAGTTCCACATTTTTTTGCACAATCACGTACAGACAGTTCCTTATTAGTCGTAAATTTTTTACATATCTTTTTGTCCAAATATGGACTTGATGCACCTGGTTTCCTTCCGCGTCCAGGTAAATCATTCAAAGTAAAATGTTTTCCTAACCTATTAATTGCATTTTAGACTGCATGGACACTAACACCTTCTTCTTTCGTTAACTTTCTCATTGTCATACCTTTTTCATTGTAGTATCTGGACACAATTAAGCTTCGCTTCTCCGCTGATAAACCTTTCATTTTTTAATTCACTAACAAACACTTAAATTTAACTATCAAACTTTAATGTCTGTACATCAAGTAACAAATGTCAATCTGACAATTGATTGAAAAAGTCACAGCTGTGAAGTTGTACCCATAAGTAACGATACAGTGAAGTTGCTATTTCAACGCACCAGTTGATTTATTTCTAATAATTGTTGTTTAAGGTTATGTTTAGCTGAATATTTTAAATATGTTCGTTTTAAGAGCAAAAATCGTTAAATTAAAGTGATCTCAGAATAGAATAATAAATTATTAGATTGATGAAGTCAATCTTGGAGTTCATCCAGTTTCTTTCTGATCTTGTTCCCCAATCAACTAATGAGCAAGCTTAAGAATCTCAAAATCATTTGCTCAGCTGACATTGGAAATAAGAGTCGAAAATTTAAAATTATTTTCAATTGCATTAGTAAAGTATAAAACTCTTCGTAATTTAAATGATTACCATGTGAAATTTTTTGTTCGGAAGCAGAATTTCAAAACTATCAGATCGGACTGACATTGAATAGCGAGCAATTCATTGTTCAAATCAGTAAGATGTCATTGATGATCATCGGAAGCCCTTCTTTACAAATACTGCCAAATTTAGGAAAATTTGGAATTTTTCAAGCCGTAACTCAACTTTGTCCGTTGATGCTATAATCTTGACAAAATGCATAATCTGTTAGCATTTCCTAGTTTCGATTGCATCTAAATCTGTAAACTTGATTTCCTTAAGTATTAATATGTGCTTGATTTCATTTGCTGAGCCCATAATAGGACTAGTTCGTGATTGTAGTGTTATGGACAAAGCAACTAGGTAATTAGAATATTCGTAACACTTCATTTTGATTAAGCTTGTTTTTTGTACAGTCACTTTTGTAATCGGTAAATGGAGCTGATCTATCATTATTCATATCATTTTTCTTCGCCAAGTTTTGACGAGGAAAATGATTTTCATTATTTACCGCATCTATTTATATTTTTTCAGTACCTATCATTGCTATAGCAAGTCTGTTTCTACAAAGTAGATTTTACATTCTGATTTTCTCTTCGTTATTAACCTTCGCGTTTTTGATTAATTTTTTCAGCGAATTGCAGAAATATTCAAAACATTAGTTTTTCTTTGTTTTATACCGTTTGGAAAAACGTGCTTATTGCTCTAATATTAATAGAGAAGATAGAAAAGCCTTTAAACGAACTTAAAACTGAAGAGGATTAGTCTTCAATAGAAGAGTGTCAAATCGATTATTAATGAGTGCGGATATTACCAACGTAAAACTTATTGAAAAAAGCGGTGGCAACATTTTCAACATGTATTTTAGTAGAATTGGTCAGTTTGAAAAATATACCTAACAGATCTTGTCACATTGTAAATAACATTGAACTATTAGGAACGTCTTGGTCAAAACTATCACTTTCAGGTTTAAGTTTGATTAATTTTCTTCTTTAATATTTTTTTCTACTAGTTTGTATTTTTTTTCATGGTTTTTAAATGTTAGACATTCTTTGCAGATCGATACGTCATATTTTGTCTCATAAGTTTGTTAATATCTGTGTTTTGCCCTTCAATGATCTTCCTATAGCTGTCATAGAGAATTTTGATCATTCAAAAATGATTTTCTAGTCCACCTGATATTTGGTCAGTACAGCATTTTATTATACTTTAAGGTTAATATTGAAAATATCTGTTAAATAATTTGAAAGCTACAGTTACATTTATGGAGCCACAGAAATGAAAATAATACAGCATACAAGAAAGCGGATTTAATCATACCCATACCCATTTCTGCTAGTACTTAAAATCATGCAAGAACAATAATTTTAAATGTTTATTGGAAGCTGTTGCAACTTTCTAGTCGTGAAAAGGTTAAACGCACAAAAATAATCTTTACAATAAGTATTTATCATATTTATTGTATATATTACAATTATTATTTATAACTTGAACTTTCTCATCTAAAATGAAATCAACACCAACATCTAACAGTCATTCTATCAAAACGTCATCATAATGTGTAATAATAATGTTATTTATTCAATCCTAGAAACAACTTCAAGTCCTCATGGTTCATAAAGATGTAGTACCTAGTGTTTAAAGAAAGCAATAGAAACAGTTCATTGACTCAAAATTTTATTTCCAATTAATGGTTGAATACCTTGTAAAAATCCGGAATATAATTCCAACATAACTAACTCCACCTTAGAAAAATTAATAAATTACTTCATAGTACTGACACACTTTTTAGCCATCTTTTTTCTTAATGACACACATATTTTTTAAGAAAAACTCATTAAATAAAATGGATTATTTCATACATAACTAAGTATTACCTTTTACTTGCATTAATACGAACATGATTAAGAACTTAAGAAACACAACAAATAAAAATGGAAGTGCTATAATTACCTGAGATGTGTTTTACATAATTGCAGACCTTGTTCCGAAACTTGTTTTTGCTTATTTTAATCATATGCACTTGTAGGTGGTATAACAATCAGTTATAAGAAACTAAGCGGATACTTCCTTTTGGGGATTTGTCTTATATTATGTAAGTGAATTGAAAATGTAATCTCCGTGAGATATTTTGCACAAACCCTTAGGATAATGTTTATATGGACATCTTTTATTACAAAATAAAAACGTTTTGTTATAAAATTTATAGAACGTGATTTAATTTCATATACCATATGATGACTGGGTTAGACAGTATCAACTTCGTGGGCAAGGAGAGTCTAGTCTGGTGTATCCTGCAACAATGACGACTTAATTATAGTTCTATCTTCTAAGTTATATTTTGATGTGCATCCAAATTTCCGTCGGTCTAACCTGAATTTTAATAATAACTTGGACGTTTAGAAGACTGCGTGAGATACATATCTAATACTGTAGGTACAGTTGCTTTTAAAAACTGATTCTTCGTCTTTGAAAAATATTTTTTCTGTTTGAAACAATTAACGATTGGTACGATTTTCATGATGATAATTTCGATTCAAAGCAAATGTCATTTTTATATTCAAGTTCTCTGTGTTAGCCACTTCTGATTACTCCATTAGACACGACATGTGTAATGAATCCTAGATATAGGGGATATAGATAGGTCACAGCTAATGGTTCCATTCTACGTCTAAATCTGAATAAGCAATGGACTAGAAACATTCGTGAAAAACATTTAAACAGACTATTCTGCCTGGATTAGTGCATTTTTTGGAAATTGATAGATGTCAGTTTAAGTACAGCATGTTACACCTGGGTGTATAAAATATGAGGGATCAATAAATAGATATATAAAACTCTCTTTATAAAAATCTACATCAACTTTATTTCAACTTTGGCTCATTTCCATTATCAGATCGAGTGATATTAATTAACTGATCAATATCTGGCACCAAGCAATTAAATTGGTCAATCTCACACGTACCTGTAGTAATAATATATTAATGTTGTGTTTAATAATAGTAATTATCATCGCTTAGGCTTGCTATTTTAATTAAACTTATCTACATTGTTTTAAAAATTCTCTAACATAATAAGAAACATTTCTAATAAGGTAATCCATAAGTTTAATTTTAGATCTCTTTACAAGCGGCGTTAAATTTATAAAGCAGCAGACTTAGTAATTTAACACAGTAATCATTTCTACACCATCTTAAGTACTTTTCAGTCTGTACGAAAATATGTGAGACATACAGTTATGATACAATTATGATAAAATAAGTACTCTCCTATATTATAAACAATCAGTTTACTAAATTTAAAATTAGAATTGTTGTTGTTTTAAATTAAAGTTAATAAGTGTCACTGTCTATTTTAAGTCTAAATTTAATAACAATTTAAATTTGCAGTTGTGCTTACTAATCCAGCCTTATTATTATTGTTCACATAAACAAAGTTATTTACCAACGTATAAGTAAACCATGCCCGTTACTGATGCATGCGATATAAAAAACAGGCCCCAAAACTTACCCTTGAGAAACACCGCTCGTAGATTTATACGCCAAAGAAATTTTTTCTTGTGTATGTTGCATTGAAAGCATGAAATCTAATAAATGCTAGTTACCTTTTACTTGCCTTATCATTAACGATTAACAATTTACTAACGTTTTCAGAAACTAAAGTTCCAGAAAAGATTTATTTTCGTAGGTTCTGCTCAAAACTTCTTTTTTACTAACTTTAGAATTGGGCAATTGGTAGCAGAGTTCCCACAAAATCCTTGAGATAATTTATGCACATCTCAGTGGCGTAAAAATTATTTAAAGAAAAATGACAATCTGGAAAACTCGAAAACGCAGTATACCAAATAGTTTTTATTTCATATACTGTTCTACTTACTTCTATAGCCTTTTTCGCTGGAAAGATTTCTAATTATTTCAATTGTCTGTTTCTACCTCATGTTTTTATGATTGACCGAAATGTTTCTTCTTGGCATTATGCAAAATCCATATAATCCACAAAACTTGTTTTCACCGGTTCATTCAACCTGCTTCCTTGTAAGTTGCTAATTTTACTAGTAATTAAATTAAGATGAAGTCACATCAAATTAAATCAAAAATCACGTATTGTTACCTATTATAAAAAATTCATTGATTCTTATTTTCAAGGTTTAGTGGCGTGAATGAAGCTATCAATCGATTGGCATAAATAATTCTAAATGAAGTTGACTTTGGTGAAATCCTATGATGTAATATAAGAAAAATCCTAATTTAAAAATATTTATAGAATTTAAAATTTTGAATCTTCGTTAAACTGATAATTGCTACTACCTATATAACTTTTTTGGTACAATTCAAATAATAGATGATAAAAAGGCAATATTTACACTCTTTGGAGTTTGTACCTTCGTTTGGCATATAGAAATGATACAGTTAAGATTTAAAACATCGAGAATACCAAAAATACTATTAAAGTCATTACCTTGACAACTTCAGTAAATTTTGTACCTCAAAGTCCTGTTGAATGAAAATGTTGTTTATCATCAAGTAAAGCATCAACATATTGATAATCAATTTATCCGAGAGTGGAATTCGCGTAAGAATTGCTTGACAATGCAAAGTTCATTTATTCAATACAGACTAATCTAATACAACAATTTTCATAAATCAACAATGCAAAAAATCTATTGAGGGTTGGATCAATGTACGCTAGAGACTAAACCCAGTGTGGGTCTTGGCGCATCAACTACTAGATTAAACAGTAGAGATTATGGAACACAGTGTATATATTTTGAATTTGTATTCGCATCAACATAAGATTTTGACAATGGCTAGAATTCATTTCTTTTAAGCTAGAAATCTGTTAACTTCTTAAATAATTCTTTTCCAGCTGAAGCATCTACCTTGCTCATTTAGAAGCTTCTAACATTGTATTCTGTTATCTGTTATGAAGTATATTGTATTAAAGCATCGTGTATACAATGCGTGTGACATATTTTGTAGGTGTTACACTAATTATGTCGCAGCTTACACAATTAAAATCGTGGTTGTTGTTAGCTGCAAGACTTAGAGGTAAGAGTTTTTTATTCAAACAATGTTTTTACAAAAACAAGTTTATTATAAAAATGGCTAAATGGCAAGACATAATAATTCTTTGTACATTTACAATATAATTGCCATTTCTTTTTATTTACCTTATTTATTATTATCACCTTTAACATCAACGATGCATTTGAATTGTCCATAAACAATATTTTTTACACTTCATTATACCACAAAAACATTAAAATGTCTGATTATAGTGTGGGTGTTGTAAAGTCGTATCATTTATTGCGGTTTGCTATTGTAGATGAATAACCTCTACAATTAATGTATTAGAATGAATCCACTGCTTATTAAATTAATATTACAACCATAATTTAAACAAGAAAACTATCTATGACAGTATAAATATTTTATTTCCCCACAAAAACTGCGAAATTTACATAAATTATTCGTTCACAGTGTATGAGATCATTTTAATCGTTATTACCAAGTCCAAGTTTGCCTCACGTATCTTTATTATACATTTTTTATGTAACTTTCACTGGCGATTACTTTCATTCGACATTCTTAACAGCTGAATCTACTAGGTACAGATAATGGTTTCCTTTATTTTATTAATATATAAAACAAAACTTAATTTAATAAAAAACATCTAATTTAAAACGCAACAAAAATTCAGTGAAATGTCAGACAATAACAAAACAAAGATACGAAAAAACTAAATTATAGATTCTGTAAGGTTATGATAAATATTCTTATGTATTTTATACGATATTTCAAGTGCATTCGCAAGAAATAGAGTCCTTCAATGTCAGTAAATGGTTGGAGAATTAATATTTAACATACGGTTACAATCTTACGATAAGCACTAAACGTAAGTATAAAAACGTGCCTGACCGCAATTGTTTTTACCTGAGGAGAATTAATTCTTGACAATGAGGATTAATAATTACAATTTAGTTCTGTATAAAAGC
Source organism: Ignelater luminosus (assembly GCA_011009095.1). Lineage (NCBI taxonomy): Eukaryota > Metazoa > Arthropoda > Insecta > Coleoptera > Elateridae > Ignelater > Ignelater luminosus. Next base: position 76,547 of record VTPC01001033.1, read on the forward strand.
CAGCAATTGATTTTATTAAATAGTATAACGTGCAGACTTGATTTATTGCACGACTTATAACAAATTTCAATCGTTCCTTATAGGGTCATAATTAACACCACTTTTCCGTAAAAAGTTCGTTTTACAATTTCTTGTATCCTTATAAAGAACGAATATTTCAATTGACGTAATAGGAAAAAAATATATCACTTCCCAGGAAAGAACTTACACAATAGAATGTGTATAACTATAACATTATAGTCACCTTATGAGACAAAAGAATATCATACCAAAAAAAGTTCGGAAAAAAATTTTTTGCATTCTTGTAGCATCTACAAAGTGGCTTCACTCTCTAACAATAAATGAGTTGATTAGATGTTTACAGATGATTGACAATACGCAGGTCTTAGAATGCCTATTAAATTTATTTTTTGCAAGCATACTGTGCAGGTTGGCCGTGACCTTTTATTGGGCTAAGGTCAATAGAGACAGATAATGTTGGAATCAGGATCGAGTTTTTTTTTTGGTATCATACTAGACCGTTGTTCAAGTACTATTAAATTATTATGATACCCACTGTTTACCTTTAATGAAGTTACTCCTAGCTAAAGTAGCACCATTAAGTGCCTACTGTTTCATATGTAATTTTGGTGTGTTATTATGTGTATCTACAATTATACAGGGTGTTCCAACGATCTATGATCACGAAATACTGTCGTTATTTGTGGAAAAATAAGAAATAAATGTTACTGATAAAGTTATGAATACTCTAATTCTAAAATCATTTACACCTATGTATACGAAGTGTTTTTTAAAAGTCTGACATACCAACCTCTTGTTTTTTCTCTTAATGAAATACTGTGTATATTTAGATTCATTGGTTCATTGTTGATTACAATGTAGCACTATAAGAATCTAAACCTAACCTTTCTGACATTATTCTACAGACCCTGATTATATAGGTAATTGAAAAACGAAGATTTCTATGTCTATAAACCTTTTAAATGGATTACTTTGTATCTTTAACTAATTTAAATGAGCTTAGAATCAGTTTTCGACTCATTTAATTCGATGCTTCTCGTATCTTAAAGCAAAACTGTCTGCTATGTACTATACAAAGTGATTATTCAAACATTAGTTTTCACCTATAAGTTCGAGTTCCATTTGTAAAATGATTGAAATTGCACTTTAAACTCCGTTGGAACACTCTGTATATACTAAATCTTGATACTATACCTATAATCAAAAGTGTGAAATACAACTTATCACGGCAGGTCACACAGAAGACAAAAAAGGTATGATTGTACAATTTCCAGATGTCGACCTGGCTATAAAATCATAAATTATTATTTCGTCTTGCACCAGGCACAGAATAATATAAAGTAAACCTGATACAAATCTTGCCTTACATCATCAAGTTTTCTAACCGAGCACCACGCTAGTAGCGTCTAAAAGCCCAGGAAAGTTGAATTTTCTAATCGCACAGCTTATTTACTACTTATTGTCTTCATTGGGCTTTTTAGATTCAAAAACCTTCTGTTTCTGTTTTAAAAAGATTTAAAGCCATTTTCTTTAATATCGAATATCTAGCGACTTTAAAATAGGAATGATAATAATATTCCGTAAATACAATATCTAGTGGAAACAAGTCGAGCTATTTTGACACAAGCGAACGAGCAAAGCCAGATGTGAAAGATCCGTGGCATGCATAAGACGAGAAATGAGGTTTGCGTATAAAACACATTCATACATTATAGCTAGCAGTTTAAAATAAAATAGATTTTCTGTTCGATTAAGGTTTTTGATCCAGGACTAGATTACCTTTTAAAATCTTTAGATTCAGGCCAAGGGAAATTTAAGACAAACGTAAGCTTTTAGGTTTTGCCAAAAGATGCTATCAGATTTTTTGGGTCACATCAAATTGATTTCAGTTAGATCAGGTTTAAGAAGCAAAACAATTTAACTCGTGTAGAGCTTTAGACATTTCCAGTGATTGAAACATTGTGCTAAGTTTCATTGTTGTCGTTCTAAGAAAAAAAGTACCATAAGCGAAGAAGATTCCTTGGGGCAAGTCTACTTAGGCATTGCATTTTCTAAAACCCTCTCTTGAACCCCAGAAGATAAACCATGTTGCGACATTGTCCAGCAGCAAATGCTGCAAGCGCACCCTTATTCATACATACAAAACTTTCGTCCACTCCATTACGAATTAACGCTTAAGCTGCACCCAGACTTGTGGAATTGCTGCGCAGAAAGGAAAGGTTGGAGTTACTTCAAATGGATGGCTTCCACCCCTTCAGGGAAGTTTGCGAGCTAGCCGCAATACCTCCGATAGACGCCAATCTCGACTCCTTGCGCCATGCATTAAGCCGCCACGATCACTCTCAACACTTCTAGAACTCCTTCATACCATCAACCTACCAAACACGTCACCCGGTGCTCAAGATATTTAATCAGTAACATTCGTAACTTCCTAGTACTTTGACCAAACCATCCCTACAACCCCCTCCCTTCCCTGTCGCAATTCTGTTTTATGTTTTAGGTTCCAGTAAGCTCTAGAGACCACCAACATCCAAACAGCCAAGTATACAGGAGTGCCAGCAAAAATGGAACTCGGTATACTCGTTGTATGAGTGGCGCGCTCAGCATGATTTTCCTTATATAGCAGTAGCGACGGAACTGACGGATAACTGGCAGCTGGTTCTACGACTGAACCAACGTGCAGATTCATCCGCAATTTTCTTCGGACCGATGCTATCAAACCTATCCCATCTCTTGACCACGCGCACGGTTCACTTCTTCCAAGAAATCAAACTCCAGTTAGGCCAAAAAGGCAAAACGTCTAGTGAAGCGGCCTGTGAAGCAGCAGGGACAATTATGATTTTTGACTTGACTTTTGTTGTTAGTTGTGTTTGTTTTGAATAAATATTATCTTTGTTTTCTGACAAAAAATGCCGTTTTCATGTGGTGGAAGGAGGCTTAAGATAGTACTAGCACAAGACGTAACAGGTCTGATACGGATATGGTTCTACATGTGATATACATATCTGCTGAAGACAATAAGAATCTAAATAATAATAATCCTCCTCGAAGAAAAATCCTTTCTAAAAGACGCAACAATCCCCATCTTTTAACAAGGGGTGGAGAGCAAGTATCTCCCATTCTAGATAAGTACGAGGGTGGTCTGAAAAGTTTCCGACCTAACAAAGATACAAGACATTTTTCCTGAAAAATTTTTTTTATTTTTCAACATAGTCTCCTTGTAACTCTACACACTTCTCCCAGCGATGCTCCCATCTCTGTAACCCGTCCAAATAGTACTCGGCATTTTTCTCTGCAAAATAATTGTTCACGAAGGTGATTGCCTCTTCATTTGACGAAAATCTTTGTCCTCCGAGCGCAATTTTTAGATGAGGGAACAAAAAGAAGTCGCTTGGGGCTAGATCTGGTGAGTAAAGCGGATGGTCAAGCAGTTTAAACCGTAATTCGTGGATTTTCGCCATAGCAATCGCTGAGGTGTGAGACCTTGGTGAAACAGGATTTTCTTTTTCTGCAAATGTGGCCGTTTTTTCGCAAGTTCTGCCTTCAGCTTGTCAAGTAATGATGCATAGTATGCTCCTGTAATGGTTTTTCCTTTTTGAAGATAATCGATTAAAATAACTCCATGACTATCCCAAAAAACAGTCGCCATCACTTTCCCAGCCGAAAAAACAGTTTTTGCTTTTTTTGGAGCCGGTTCCCCCTTTGCAGTCCACTGTTTGGACTGTATTTTTGTTTCGGGCGTATAATGGTGTATCCAAGTTTCATCTACAGTAATTAATCGGCGCCAAAACTCGGATTTATTTCGCCTAAACTGCGCCAAAAGAGCGTTGGAAATATGCCTAAATGTTGATTTAATATGTGACAAACACGTTCTTTTGACATGTTCATAACCTCTGCTATCTCTCTCACTTTAATTCGGCGGTCGTCTAGCACCATTTGGTGAACTTTGGCGATGTTTTCGTCGGTAGTTGCAGTTTTTGGACGTCCCGAACGTTCATCGTCTCCCAAGCTCTTACGGCCACGTTTAAATTCAGCAGCCCAAAATTTCACTGCGCGTCCAAAATGGCTGAAACTTTGGTGAGTAACTGTCAACAGATGAACAACGAAATTCAGTAGCTTTTATTTACGAGTGCTGCCATCTT
>VTPC01001033.1:85709-96216 GCA_011009095.1 Ignelater luminosus
CATGTCGTTTGCTGTTATCCTACAAAAATGTTTCCTGATTACTAAGGATCATAATTATTAATTAATATCGTTATGTATTTAATGTCAAGGTATTTTAGGGCGTGGTCAACTCTCTAGGACTGCGATAAGCAATAAACTGAAAAAAATCTAAATAATCTTTCATTTTCTTGTATATTTTCAGTGTAGCACAGCATTTGACTTTTATTTTGATTTGGTCTACAGATTTCAGTGTAGAAACTGAATTCAGATTCTTCGGTATTTAATATTATTATTAGTGACTGAAAGAAAAGGGATAAAAAAGGCATTTAATGATTCCTTTATTGTTATACTAACAACAAAACTAACTAAAAGCAAAAGCGTGCAGATGAGTGCTCGTAACAAATCACGTGCCTTTATAGTGACGTCACGGAAGGGAATGCCGCGTGATGTGCACTTTCTCCCAGCCGGCTGTTTACTTCTTAAGTCCGCTGTATTGACCAAGTGAAAAGAAAATTACATTCCTTCACTTTTTATTTCAAGTTCATTTCCTTAATCAATTAATCGCAAGTCATCTATAAATAGACAACTTTTACGCTAATAATAAATTAGCAGGTTATTTTCCAACCCTAAACAAAAAATTAACATTTCTATTGTTTTTATAAGATTAAATAGAATAAATAAATACGGTCATTGCTTCTCAAAATACAGTTATGTTTATTTAAATTTTGAATTCAGTATAGTACCTAAATACATAAATTATAAAATCAAGGTTAGCACTACTGGAAGAAATTATTATCCTTATAGTTGGGAATATACCGTGCAACAAGAAAATACATGTTAAGAGAACGAAATACTCTAGCAGGGTTCTAGCACAATAAATGCATCCGTCGCAAATTGATTCTCAAGTAAAGTATCATTCCATACGCGATGAAAATATAGAACAGATTCATATTAAGTATTTTGTATTTTTACTAATTAATAAAACCATGAAAATGAACTGAAAAGGAGGAAAACCAAATCACTACCATGAATAAAATGAAAAGAAAATTGGAAAGAAATTGTTTACTAATTCAGATTTCTAAAAAACAGTTTCTGGTTATTCGTAAAAATTCAAAAAAGTCGCCATATGATTTCCAAGATTTTACATCACAATATTTTGATTTTGGGACTTTTATGTAAAAGGATACCAACATCCCATTCACACCGGACGTTCTTCTTTTATCTAAAATTAGTCCAGACGCTCATGAATGTAAATAGAACAATTTTGGTCCATATTTTGAATATTTCTGTTGTGCATCCACTGAACATCCGTTTTCGGACTTCAACGGTTTTAACAGCGCGTATGTAATTTTTCTGACAGTAACCGAAAGACAATCTAGGTCTAGATGAATAATTTTTGGTGCTCTAAATCAAGAAGACTTGCATTTTACGCAAACTCGGCACTTCCTCCAGAAGTAGATTCCATGGAGCATTCCAGAATATTAACAACAAATTCCTCTTCCAAAAACAATTTATGTATCTTAACTAAATGATATTACCGTTCAGTTTCGCATGATAATATGGCATCAAGATTAATATTCTTCCATAAAATAATTTTTCTCTTTAATTTTTCTAGGAATATCTCAACCTCGTCGTGCAACTGGAACTCAGGCATTACCTAGTCCAGTAGATGTAGCTGCATTAATGCACGATCGTCCAAAGCAGCTCCACGAATCAGTAACAGCTCTTCTTGGCGCCTGGGGTGAACTTCTCTTACACGATTTGGCTTGTACAGGAAATCTAGACCAAAGCCTATGCTGTAAAGATAGCGATAAGAAACACGAAGAATGTTATGGAAATGTGGGGCGCGGACACTGTAGAGAATTCATGCGTTCTTTACCTACAATGGATATGGACGAATGCACCTTTGGTAAAATTTTCCATACGTTACAGTATTATCCTAAATAATTAATAAATGTATTTTTTAGAGTATCGTAATCAAATGAATTTAGCCTCGGCATTCCTTGATGGATCAGCCATTTATGGTACAACGGATTCGGCATTAGAAAAACTACGTACTTTTGATGCAGGTCTAGTCAACGTATCAGCCTGCACACCTTGTCAGACTAATGCCCTATATTCAGCTATTCTACGTGAACATAATCGAGTTGCTATTAATTTAGCCCAGCTTAACAGACACTGGTTAGACGAAACTTTGTTCTTAGAAAGTAGAAGAATTGTTGCTGCCGAAATTCAGCACATTACTTATAATGAATTTCTTCCAATTATCTTAGATGAGGTAAGCATGTCAATTGTAGGTATCTTTCTTTATTATAATTTATTATTTTTTTATTAGGTCACAATGGCACAACCTGAACTACAATTATTAACTCACGGTCATTATAGTGAATATTCAAGTGCTCATCGAGCAGGTGTTTTTAATGAAATAGCCTTAACCGCACTTCCAGCTTTGTTATCCATGGTTCCAAGTTCTCTTGTAATGTCAATGTATTACATGAAGTAATAGAAATATTTAATTAACTAATTTTACTTTTAGATGAACGAAACAGCTGAAACTTTTGCTGAAATGGTTGATCTACTAATACGGACACCAGCACAAGTACCAAGCATGCACATGGTTGTTCCATTGCGATCAAAATGGGAAACAGCCTCACTCTTAATTCATATGGGACGTGACCATGGATTGGCAAGTTACCCTAAGTGGGCAGAATTCTGCTATAACATAACATTAAATACTTTCGATGACTTAAAAAAGGTGAACGTTAAACAACAAAACATTGATCTCCTTCAAAATATATACAAGTTAGTAAGAAATAAATTAAATTGAAAAAAAACTCCTAATTTTGAAATGAATTTCAGCACTCCTGCAGATGTTGACTTATTAGCTGGTGCTATTTTGGAAAGTCCAGTACCTGGTGCTGTCGTTGGGCCAACATTTACTTGCTTGTTGCGTCATCAATTTGCACTTCTTAGAAATTCAGATAGATTTTGGTACGAAAATGATTTACCACCAAGTTCGCTTACTCGGGAACAATTACAGGAAATTAGAAAAGTTACAGTTGCAGGACTTTTGTGTGCGAACACTGAATATTTAGATAAAATTCAACCAAAAGCTTTCGTTCAAGAGGACCCCTTCTTGTAAGTAAAATAATCTCACTGAACTTACGTACCTTTTTTCGAATGGTAAAGAACTAGATTTTTAATAATAAGTAAATTCAGAGTAATTCTCTCTTAATATTTTGCTTTTTTACAGAAACGCACGCATTTCTTGTGATCAACACCCATTACCCCATTTAATGCCATGGTTAGAAATGGATCATACAGCTGATCTTTCAGAAGAGATGTTAATGGATGCAATCACTAAAGCAGAGCAAGAAGTGCTACAACGACGAAAGATGGAATATGAAGTTTGGAGAACAAGTAAGTAAAGATTAGATACTTTGGATATATCCCAGTAATAAACTTGCTCGATTTTATGTTGAGTAAGTGTTTGCTACCGTTTGCACTGCACAACCACTTCTTCTGGCGATAGTTTGTCACTCGTGCAACACATGATTCACAATCACTTTCCAGTAGTTAGGTATTAATATTTCTATACTTTACATATCTTTTGGTTAGAGAATTCTTGATGTTAAGATCTAGAAAACCTAAGGACTGAAGTTTATAAAATCAAAATACCTGAATAGTCTTTAAGTGTTTAGTTTGCTTCTCCATGATGTATTTGCATGAGCTACGTCCAGTACTACCTTCCTTATCCACTTTTCAACAAAATTTCTATCTCAGAATTTGATTATGATACTCATTTGTATCACGATTTCTTAAAAAGTATAAATTTGCATTTTCATCCGGTTTGAACGATTTATAAGGATTTAAAGTAGTCGTGATAAAACAAGCAATTCGATCTCGGAAAATTCAGAAAATTAGAAAACAGAAATGTAATATAGTAAATAGTAAAGGTCCTAAGATACTTCAGCTAAACAATAGTCTAGAGCGTTCCAGATGGTAATTAAATGATTTTTCTTCTATTTTTCAGTTGGTGGTATCGACCCAAAATCACCTGCAGGAACAGCAGCATCCTTTAGCAAAGCAAACAAACAAGCTCTTAAACTAGCTAACTCTTCTCTTCTATTAGAATTCGCATCTAACGAAATTATTAATTCTCTCATGTAAGTAGAGCCAACTGAACCTAACATAATGTATGTAGAACAAAATGTATAATAATTTTTCATTACAGGAATCGTCGACGAAAGCGTCAATTATTCGACAACAGCGTTATACAATCAGTCTTCCGTGACGAATTATCTGATGGACTACAAAACGTTGATGTATCTTCGTTAATACCAACACATACTTTAGATTTTGGACATCACTGTGAAGAGAGTGGACCTTGCGATCTTAGTACTCCTTTCAGAACATTCACAGGTCACTGTAACAATCTGAGAAATCCCTCACTTGGTAAAAGTCTTACAACATTCACTAGATTGTTACCTAGCGCTTACGAAGACGGTATTTATAAATAAGTTGATTTAATCTTCATAATTTTTATATTCCATTACTTTCTAGGTATTTCCCGTCCACGTGTCTTGGGAGTAACAGGTGTACCTTTACCATCACCTCGTGTTGTCTCCACGGTTATCCATCCTGATATTAGTAACTTGCATACTCGCTATACTCTCATGAGTATGCAGTTTGCACAATTCTTAGATCACGATCTTACTATGACACCTATTCATAAAGGTATGATGATAATAGAAATTGCCTTACAAGATGATAACTTTTTGGTTTGGTTTTAGGTTTCCACGAATCAATTCCCAATTGCCGAGCCTGCGACAGTCCACGAACAGTACATCCCGAATGCAACCCATTCCCTGTTCCACCCGGAGATCATTACTACCCAGAAGTAAATGTAACATCTGGTCAACGTCTGTGCTTCCCATTCATGAGATCGTTACCTGGTCAGCAACATCTTGGACCTCGTGAACAAGTTAATCAAAATACTGCTTTCTTGGATGCTTCGCAGGTTAATAATCACTAACCAATAATTTAACTACCCAATAAAATATTTTGTAAATATTTAGGTTTATGGTGAAAATCCTTGCGTAGCTCGTGAACTTAAAGGGTTTGGAGGACGCATGAATAGCACCATACATCCAATCAAGGGAAAAGAATTATTACCACAAAGTGATCATCATCCTGAATGTAAAGCACCTTCGGGATATTGCTTTATAGCTGGTATGTTACAATATTTATCAGCCAAACAAAGTATTAACAATTTTTACTTTCAGGCGATGGTCGTGCTTCAGAACAGCCAGGTCTCACAGTTATTCACACTATATTTATGAGAGAACATAATAGAATTGTTGAAGTTCTGCGACAACTAAATCCTCATTGGGATTCTGAAAAACTTTTTGAACACGCAAGACGAATTGTTATTGCTGAAAACCAGCACATAACATATAACGAATTTCTTCCTAGAATTCTAAGTTGGAATGCTATGAATTTATATGGATTGAAATTGTTATCACAAGGACATTACAAGGATTACAATCCTAGTTGCAATCCATCTGTCCTTAACGAATTCGCAGCTGCCGCTTTCCGAGTTGGTCACTCTCTTTTGAGGCCGCATATTCCACGATTAAGCCCCACTTATCAAATTATTGATCCCCCGATTTTACTACGAGATGGATTCTTCAAACCAGATATGATACTTCAAGTAAGTGAATTTGTTTCCCTAATGGTCGTGACCGAAATATTTTATTTAAAACTTTTAACAGCCTGGAATGATAGATGAGATTACTAGAGGTTTAGTATCAACTCCTATGGAAACTTTGGATCAGTTCATCACGGGAGAAGTTACGAATCATTTGTTTGAAGATAGAAAAATACCTTTCTCTGGAGTTGATCTTATTGCACTTAACATTCAAAGGGGTAAGTATATAAATTTAAATAATTACACAACAATAATCAATGAAATTATTTAGCTCGTGATCATGGAATTATGTCTTACAATAACTACAGAGCACTATGTAATCTTAAACGAGCAACATCATTTGAAGATTTAGCCAGAGAAATTCCTCCAGAAGTCATAGTTCGGTTGAAGAGGCTATATCCAACTGTAGATGATATCGATTTATTCCCTGGTGGTTTAAGTGAGCGTCCATTACAAGGAGGACTTGTGGGACCTACATTTGCTTGCATTATGGCTATACAATTTAGGCAACTTAGAAAATGTGACAGATTTTGGTAGGTATTACTTATGAATAGCGAAAATAATTTCTTAATCGCTCAATTGGCTGTAAGTTTTATTTATTCCTTTCTTGTTATAAAGGTATGAAAATGAAGATCCTACAGTGCGTTTTACAGAAGCACAGCTAGCTGAAATACGTAAGATCACCCTATCAAAGGTACTTTGTGATAACCTTGATGTAAATTCGGAAATGCAACGAGCAGCATTTGATTTACCTACAAACTTCCTTAACCCAAGAGTGCCCTGCCAATCACTGCCACATATAGACTTAAATGCATGGAGAGAATCGACTGGCCAAGGATGCATTATTGGAGAAAGACAAGTAGCTGTAGGAGAATCTGCATTCCCAACTCCATGCACTAGTTGCATTTGTACTAATGAAGGAGTAAGTTAAACGATAGAATAAAATCTTGTATTAAGTCACCATGTATGTCTTCCAACTTGGTATGTTCACATAATTCTTCTTTGATTGTAATCGAATTTATTTGACTGCGTCTTCAATTGGGATCCTGTTTTATGATCACTTACAATACTTATTTTTGGTTAACTTGCCTTCACTTATACATACTTTTTTTGAGTTTACCCTGAAACTAACCTTAATCATTAAACTACTAAAAATTAACACATCTAATATTGGAATGGGATCCCTTATTGTTATTAAAACAAATTAAATGATTACTTACTTCTCATACTATTGTGATCGCAACAGTGTGTTCCGTATAGTCCAATATTTTGGTTCAAACTTCGTTCATGGACATTTTTAATTGGAGGTCTTATAATATCCAATAACGACTGTCCATTGGACATCCAGTTCTAATCCAAGATTCGTCTAAATAGTTTCGGACGTAAATGTATTTTACACTGCAAATACTTCTAGATATCTGATAATGGATATCAGTTTCGTTCAGACTTTGTTTGAATGTCCATAGACAACTCTAACTGGAGGTCTCAGGGGTATTTGATGATGACTGTCCAATGGACGTTTAATTTTGATGCAAAAATTCGTCCAAATGTATTGGACACACTTGGATGCCTTACCTGATAACAGATGTCCATTGGTCTTCCAATTTTAATAGAAGATTTATATTAATATTTCGGATGTAAAATACACATACAGTAAATGCCTCCATTGCCTACTCTTATGCGACAATGGATGATCCATAAACATGTGCTTATTCACATCTGTGTTGTACAAAAATGAACCATTACAGTGAAACATTTCAAAACAATTGACTGATCTAAGTAAAATCGTAGAATGAAACTTGAAAGAGTTCGATAAAAATCAATAAGAAAATAATACTTGAGTTACAGAGTTTTCGCATTGATAAAATTTTAAAATTTATTTTATAGGGTCAGTGTGCATCGCTACGAGTAACAGACTGCAGTCAACTGATGAGAGAATGGTCAAGGGAGGTCATTTTAAGAGATGAAGTTTGCACTGCACAATGTGGTTTTCTACTCCGTGAAGGACACAATTTAAATTCAAGACCTAGTACGTTAACGACAGATTTGTTACCACCACCAGCACGACACTTAAAAGCCAGACAGTTACATTCTTCTCGCTTCAACGCCAATTTCAATGGATTTAAATTTCCTGATTTAACACCACTTGTGCCTTAGTGTGTTTTTATTGTGTGTGAAACGTGACTATATAAACTATTAAAATATTTTTAATAAACTCGAAAAAAAAGGACTTGATAAGTGCAAAATGATATTTGTACAAATACTTTTTTAAACTTCATTTTTTGCCATTTTATTCAAGAAATAATGGCATAATTTTTGCTCAGGTTTATAATTTTTGTAGTTTATAGTAAAAAAAGAAAAACTATGACAAATGCTCAACGTTTCTAAATACGTAAAAGTGAGGCGTTTTATTAAATGATAGTGGAAAATTACAACTACTTGAAAATAATTCTAAAAATCTCGAGCTGAAATAAATTTTTTTGTATGGACTATATAAACTAAACAATTAATCGTAATAAAGTTTTACAGAAAATTTTAATTTTCTAATACTTCTTTATACTTATCTCAGGATCTCTTTAAGAATAATCAGCGATTAATGTGCAAAGTTTTAAATTCTACATGTAATAAACACTTTAACTCAGTAGCAAAACAACAATTCTATAATTATTTATTTTAAATGAGGTTGTATGTAAGGACTGGTATTTAATATTAAACTTAGCACACATATAGCGAAGAAGGAAATATGGCAAAAGGTTTATGATTAATTATACTTGTTTGCAAGTCACCATGTGGTGGAACTGATTTGTTGTAAAAAAATTAGATATCAAATTCTTTTAATCATATATCTTTTACCATATTAATTCAGCATGTTTATTAATTAAATGAAGCAGTTTCGGATATAAATGATCCTTATAAATATGAAACATATTTTAATACACAAAAATAGAATAAAATATGAAAGCATGACAATAAATTTCACTTTTCTATAAATTACTGTTATTATAAGAAGATTCTTAAAAATAATTATTTATCTAACAGCAATGTATATAAGTAAGCATATTCTTACAACTGATTGTCTTGTCTAACCATATCTTGTACAAATATAAGAATAGATTCACATTTAAGAAGGATCACTTATTATCTAGTAAAGACAAATAATGCAACAAGAACTGTATATATAAACATTAACCCCAGAAAAATGTAATATTTACTTAAATCATTTTATACATTTCTAATAAGCCACAGTTAGATAACTAAAAGAAAATATGATATGTTGGTATCTAACGTCAAAATATTTTTTCAATCTGTAGACAGTGATGTTGAAATAATCAATTTAAAGTAAATAATAAAAAACCTGCTTGTCTTACATTTTATTCTGTAAAAAAGAACCAAAATTATACATTTCCAATAATTAATATAGGAAGACTGTATATGTAAAAAATAAAAGGATTAACCAGTATTTACCTGGAGGTCTAAAAATGATTACATATTTTATTTTATAGTTTCATGTATCAGTCATGTTATATACGTTAATGTGTAAATATTCAAATAGGGAAAGTGATTTTTTTATAATTACAAACTGTATGCATTGTAAAAAGATATAGCATAGGTGCAACAATCACTTCTGATGCTATAAATTTTACATTCATCAGTATTTAGAGGTGGTTTTTATTCATAGCATATAATAAAATATTATTTACGGAATTTAATTTTTTCCAACAGAGATAAAAGGTTGTATCTATCTCCTTGGAAAAATTTAAAGTAAATCTATTCGTTACCACCATATTTGTTTCTATGTATTAATACTGAATTAGTATATCTTACTACTACATTAACATTAATGTATTTGTCATATGTATTATATGACAATATTGTCTTTTTATTATATTATTTAATGTACCTTTTGTTTATTTCTTGTTCTTGAAATAGCCTTGTTATTACAACTCATATTTCAGTATGTCATTAAAATATTTTCATCCTATTCGTCTGTTCATTACTAGTATAATTTATTCATTGTCAGTTGCTTTAGATATGTACTAAAAAACATAATCCATTCATAAATTAAATATAAAATTTAAAAAAGCGATCCTGTAGTGGCTGGATGAATCGACAATCATGAGAAGTAAATGCACATTACAATGATGGTATCAGAAAATGAATGATAAAGAATTAAGAGAAAAAAAGGTAAAAGTATATAAACTATGTATACTATAAAAATTATACAGACATCACATCACTCTGGTTAATATAATTTAAGGACTCAGACAACAATGCAGATTAGTAATATAAGTATTATAGAAAGACTGGAAAATTCTATAGATTCAGATAATTTGATTCTAACATAAGATAAACTATCAGTGACATCCTCTTATGAATCCTCAATGTTACCATTATTTCAATAATTATCACTGCCATGCCACTAAATACATGGCAGCTGGAAAGCTTTGGTACATATACAGTAGTGGACAAAAAAAACGCACATACAGAAAAACTTTTCTTTTTTAATAGATGATTTTAAAATTTTAAATATTTCTATCATTAAGTAGTAAATGCTATCAATATTATGTGATTGCAATGAAGTACTTGACAATTTGATCTTACTAAATAAACATTTCATAGCCAACTCAGTTTATGTGTATAACCAAATACTACATCACAAATTTTGAGCTTTTATTATTCAGAATATGGTATAAAAACAAAAAAACTGATAACAAAAGATTATTAAGCAAACATTTACCTCCATATTAATGATAAAAATATACTGTTAATATTTTGTATTTCCACCCTTAGTTTTAATAACTGCCCTACATCTATCGG